>RJWM01008233.1:0-73883 GCA_004363535.1 Dasyprocta punctata | reverse complement strand
AGGAATCTCCACACTGATTTCCACAGTGGTTGCACCAGTCTACACTCCCACCAACAGTGGAGAAGAGTTCCTTTTTCCCCACAGCCCCTCCAGCATTTGTTGTTGGTTGATTTTTTAATCTTGGCCATTCTTTCTGGAGTGAGATGGAATCTCAGTGTTGTTTTAATTTGCATTTCCCAAATGACCATTGATGTTGAACATTTTTTCATATATTTATTTGGCATTTGTATTTCCTTCTCTGGGAAGTATGTATTCACCTCAGATGCCCATTTTTGGATTGGGTCCTTGAATTTTAGGAGCCTGATTTCTGATTTCTTTTAATTCTTTATGTTTTAGATAGAAGTCTAATAGGCAGTTGGCTAAGACATTTTCCCAGTTCGTGGGTTTTCTTTTCACTCTGTTGGAGATTTCCTTTGACATGCAAAAACGTTTTAGTAAGATGAGAACCCAGTTGATTCTGAGAAGTGTTTCCTGTGCAATTTGATATTTGTTCATGAACTCCCTGCCTAGTTCTATGTCATCAAGATTTTTACCTACTCTGTCTTCTAGTAAGTTTAGTGTCTCTGTTTTTATATTCAGATCTTTGATCCATTTTTACTTCATTTTAGTGCATGGTGATAGGCATGGTTCTGGTTTTAGTTTACAGCATATAGAAAGCCAGTTTTTCCAGCACCATTTGATAAAGAGGCTGTCTTTCTTGCAATGTACATGTTTGACCCCTTTGTCAAAGATGAGGTGGCTAAGTGTGTTTGTAGTTGTGGCTGTATCTTCTAATCTATTCCATTGACCTTCAGCTCTGTTTTGATTCCAGTACCATGCTGATTTTATCATAGTAGCTTTGTAGTATAGTTTCAAGTCAGGGATTGTGATGCCTCTTGCCTTCCCTTTGTTGCCTAGAATTGCCTTTGCTATTTTAGGTCTTTTCTGGTTCCAGATGAATTTCAGGAATGCTTTCTCTAGTTCTGTGAGGTAGGCAAATGGTATTTTGATTGGGATTGCATTAAATCTGTATGATAATTTTGGGAGAATGGCCATTTTCACGATGTTTGTTCTTCCTATCCATGAACAGGGAATATCTTTCCATTTTCTGAAATCTTCTTCAATTTCCTTCTTCAGAGTAATGTAATTTTCACTGTATAGATCTTTTACTTCCTTTGTTATATTGATTCCTAAGTATTTCATTTTTTGGTTTTATTTTTTATTTATTTATTTTTTTTTTTTTGTGGCACCGGGGATTGAACTCACAGCCTTGCGCCTGCCAGGGCAGGTGCTTAAGCCACTGAGTTAAACTCCTGGCCCTCGTTTTTTGAGGCAGGCCTTGTGCTCGCGTTGTGGCCCACTATGTAGCTCAGGCCGGCCTTGTGCTCGCGTTGTGGCCCAAGCCAGCCTCGAACTCACAATGCTCCACCTACCTCAGCCTCCCGAGTGCTGGGATTAAAGGCGTGCGCCACCACGCCCGGCTAGTATTTCATTTTTTGGATGTTATAGTGAAGGGTGTGGTTTCCCTTATTTCTCTCTCAGTGACTTTATTGTTTGTGTACAGGAATGCTATTGATTTTTGAGTGTTCACTTGTATCCAGCTACATTACTGAATTTGGTTATTACTTCTAGAAATCTTCTAATGGATTTTTGGGAGTCTTCTATGTAGAGTATCATATTGTCTGCAAATAATGATAATTTCACCTCTTCCTTTCCTATTCTTATTCCCTTTATTTCTTTCTCTTGTCTAATTGCTCTAGCTAATATTTCCAGAAGTATATTGAATAGGAGTGGTGATAATGGACATCCTTGTCTTGTTCCTGATTTTAGGTTGAAAGTTTTCAGTTTTTGTCCATTTAGTAAGATATTGACTGTTGGTTTAAGATATATAGCTTTTATCAGGTTGACGTAGAGACCATGTATTTTGATTTTCTGTAGGGTTTTTATCATGAATGGCTGTTGGATTTTGTCAAAAGCTTTTTCTGCATCTATTGAGATGATCATGTGGTTCTTGTTCTTGGCCCTGTTGATATGGTGTATTACATGTATTGATTTGCGTATGTTGAACCATCCCTGCATTCCTGGGATGAATCCCACTTGATCATGGTGCATAATCTTTCTGATATCTTTCTCTATTCTATTTGCTAGTATTTTATTGAGGATTTTTGTGTCTATGTTCATGAAGGAGACGGGCCTGTAATTTTCTTTTTTGGTTGGGTCTTTGTCTTACTTTGTTATTAGGGTAATACTTGTTTCCAGGAATGAGTTAGGGAGACTTGCTTCCCTTTCAATTTCATTGAAGAGTTTGAGGAGTGTTGGCATTAAGTCTTCCCCAAATTTCTTGTAGAATTCAGCAGTGAATCCATCAGGGCCTGGGCTTATCTTTGTTGGTAGGGTCCTGATTACATTTTTAATTTCATTAGCTGAAATTGGGTCATTCAACAGCTTTACATCTTCTTGATTCAGCTTTGGTAATTCATAGGTTTCTAGGAATCTGTCCATTTCTTTTGTGTTATCGAATCTATGTGAGTAAAGGTTTTCAAAGTAGGTGTTGATGATCTTCTGTATTTCCATCAGGTCTGTAGTGATTTCACCATTTTCATTTCTTATTGCATGAATCTGAGTTTTTTCTTTCCTCTTCTTGATAAGGTTGGCTAGGGGTCTATCAATTTTATTTACTCTTTCAAAGAACCAACTCTTTGATTCATTAATTCTTTGTATTGTTTTCGTAGTTTCAATTGCATTAATTTCTGCTCTAATCTTAATAATTTCCTCCCTTCTTTGGACTTTGGACTTGACTTGCTCTTCTTTTTCTACAAGTTTGAGGTGCAGCATTAGGTTATTTATGTGTGTTCTTTCCGTTTTTCTGATATGAGAGTTTAGTGCCATAAATTTCCCTGTGAGGACTGCTTTCATTGTCTCCCACAGGTTTCAGTAATTTGTATTTGCATTTTCATTCAATTGTAGATATTGCTTAATTTCTTTTTAACTTCTTCTGTGACCCATTGGTTATTTAGGAGAGTATTATTTAATTTCCATGTGTTCCATGGGTTCTTCTGGATTTTTTTTGTCATTCATTTCCAATTTTACTGCACTATGGTCAGATAATATGCATGGAATTATTTCAGTTCCTTTGCATTTACTTAAGCATGTTTTGTGGACCATTATATTATCTATTTTAGAGAGTGAAACTTGTGCAGCTGAGAAGAATGTGTATTCTGATGTTGATGGGTGGAATACGCAGTACACATCTACTAGGTCCATTTGTTCACGAGTTTGATTCAGTTCTGTTGTTTCTTTGATGATTTTTTGTTTGGTTGATCTGTCTCTCTGTGACAATGGGGCGTTAAGGTCCCCTCTTATAACTGTATTATTGTTTATTTGGTTTTTCATGTTTGTAAAGAATTGTATTACGTAGTTGGGTGCTCCCATATTCGGTGCATATATATTTATGATTGTAATCTCTTCCTGTTGAAGTTTTCCCCTAAGAAGTGTGTAGTGACCTTCTTTATCTCTTGTGATCATTCTTGGTTTGAAGTTTGCACTGTCTGCAAACATAATAGCTACCCCTGCTTTTTTCTGGGTTTCTGTTGCATGGAGTATTGTTTTCCAGCCTTTGATTTCTAGTCTGTGAATTTCCTTTTGAGTGAGGTATGTTTCTTGTACACAGCATATTGCTGGGTTTTGTTTCTTAACCCACTCTGCCAGTCTGTTTCTTTTTATTGGTGAGTTGAGACCATTTACATTGATTGATATAATTGATATGTACTGGCTCATCCCTGTCATGATATCTTTCTGTTGTTGGTTTTCTACATTTTCTGTTTAATTATTTGCCCTGCTTAGTGGTTTCCTTTTGTTGTTATTCTTAAGATTGTGGCTATCTTTGTCTCTTTCTAGAGTGTCTTTCAGTACTGTTTGTAGTGTTGGTTTGGTGGCCATAAATTTCTTCAGTTGTTCTTTGTTATGAAAGTATTTTATTTCTCCATCAATTTTGAAGGATAGTTTTGCAGGGTACATCAATCTGGGTTGAAAGTTGTTTTCTTTCAGGATTTGAAATACTTCACTCCAAGCTCTTCTTAACTTAAAGATTTGTGTTGAGAAGTCTGCTGTGATTCTGATAGGCTTTCCTTCATAGGTAATCTGTTTGTTTTCTCTGACAGTTTTTAGTATTTTGTTCTTGTGCTGTATTTCTGATAGTCTAATTATTATATGTCTGAGTGAAGATTTATTTTGGTTATGGTTAATTGGGGTTCTGTATGCCTCAGTTACCTGTATTTCAGGTTCTCTTCCCATGTCTGGAAAGTTTTCTGCTATGATTTCTGTGAACAGTCTTTGCAGGTCATTAGTATTGACCCCTGCTTTTTCATTTATGCCCATTAATCTTATGTTATTTCTGTTGGCATGGTCTTGCAGCTGTTGAATTGCTGTTTCTTGGTTCCTTACTATTTTTAAGAGAGCTTTTCTTTTGTGGCCATGATCTCCCATGCTGTCTTCAAGATCTGAGTTTCTATCTTCAGCTTCATTTAAGTGGTTTTTCAAAGTTTCCATGGAATTTTTCAATTCCTGCATTTCCCTTTCCATCTGTTTCATGCATTCTGTTTGTGTCTTTTATTGTTCATTGAAAGTTTTGATCATTTTCTTAAGTTCTTCTGTTTTTTTATCTTGCTCTTCTTTAGATACACACATTTCTTTAATAATGATTCTCATTTCATTTTTTAGCTGAGAGAATATTTCTGATTTGAATTTCTCTATAGCTTCATCAAGGTGTTTCTTTTTTGCATTTTCTATCATTTCAGAAAATTCAGTTGTGTGACTCCCTGTGTCTTCCATGTCAGTGTCTCTTGGGTTTGTTCTTTCTGGGCTGGGGGACTGAGACTGCCTCTTGGTCTTTCATTTTGTCATTTTCTTCTAGAACCTATGTGACTCTGTGTCCTGCGAGGCTGGCCAGGTGTTCCCCTGTGGTTCGCGCTGAGTCGTGGGTCGCGCTGAGCCGCCAGACCCGGTCGAGCTGGATCCTGTGCACAGGAAGTGAGGGCGGCCTCCCGGGGCATGTACGTGGAGCCTCCGCCTTAACTGGGTGGAGGCCAAGGCCTCCCGTTACCAGGGAGGTAGGCAGAGTGTACCCCGGAGTGTGATGCTCCCCGGACCCTGAGTCTGGCTGCAAGGAGTTCAGAGCAACAGTTGTGCCAAGCAAGCCTGGGCAAGTCCCAGGCCTACAGTGCCAGGGCCTTGCTGCTGGCTGGGTGGGGCCCGCATGCTCTAGGATGCAGCACACAGGCCCCTCCACTGAAGTATGGAGCTCGCATTTGCGTGTGCACTCTGCACTCTGGTGGGGGGAGCCCTAGCTCTCCAAGGCCCTGCAGCTATGCTGGTCAGTCCCTGCTGAGCAGCTCTGGGGTCCTGGGCTGAGCTGGGCTGGGCTGAGTACCTCTGTGTCCTGTGAGGCTGGCTTGGCATTTCCCTGTGGGTCGCACTGAATTTTGGGTTACGCTGAGTTGCAGGATCCAGTAGAGCTGGATCTGAGAAGTATATTTTCAATACTCATTCATTTAAGAGTGAAAATGTCTAGTTTATCATTCTTTATAGCTGAGTAGTATTCCATTATATAGAAATACCACATCTTTTTTATCCATTCTTCAGTTGAGGGGCATTTAGGTTGTTTCCAAGATCTGGCTATTATGAACTGGGCAGCTATAAACATAGGTGCACATATATCGCTGTGGTAGGATGTTTTTAATTGTTTTGGGAAGATACCCAGAAGGGGAATAGCTGGATCAAATGGAACCTCCAATCCTAGCTTTTTAAGGAATCTCCACACTGATTTCCACAGTCTCCTATTGGCTGGTTGTGAAATCGTTTTACTTTAATTCTTACTTTTCTTTTGTTAAAAAAAAAAAAAAAGTCATGGACCAAGGCAAAAAAAACCAAAAAACAAAAAACAAAAGATGTTGGGGAGAGAATGTCCTGGAGATGTGAGATGGTGTTGAAACCAGAAGAGAACACAGAGCTTTATAGGAGCTGTGGTCTAGAAAAAGAACCCTGAGGAACTCTGATGTTTAAGGACTAAGAAGAAAGAAGGCTGTGGGCAGGCTGTGTTGAAGAACCTGGGGAGTTAGAGGTGAAGGGAGTTTTTATAGAGCATTCACTTAACTCTGCTTTAAAGAGAGTAATAAATAAGAAAATGGGTCATTCTTTACCCAACTCTTGGAATAGGTGCTTTGGTGTAGACTCTGCTTGGCTCCTTACTTGTTAGTTCCATGTTACCCTACTCCAAATCCAGAGCCCCACTGATATCCCTAGCCTGGACCTAACACAGGATCCAGAATCTCTTCCGCTTCAGTCTAAGGTTAGAATAGATTCTGGACCCAATCCCTGAACTTCTGATTCTGTTAGGGGTCCAGGGCCTTTTTGAATATAATGAACACTAATGTTTAGGTTCTATAAAACCTAGATTTTATTTAATTGCGGGAGAGTGGGACCTTCTTATAGCAAACTTTAAAAATACAATTTGATGGAGAGATTGGCAACGATGGAAATCTAGCTCAAACTTTTCTGAGCAAGTTGGGGGTGGGAAAAGTGTCAGCATCTGGTCTAATCTGTTGGAGATCACATGCCTCTGGTGCCCAGCATCTTGTTCTCTTAAAGTCAACCACTGATTTCAACTAAAACTCAGGGTTTCTCAAAGCCTTGCCAGCACCCCTGTTTTCTGACTCAGGGCCTTCAAGTGCAGTGAGAGAGGGAGAGAGGTTAACCACAGACAGCCTTCAACCAGCAGGGGTCGCAAGCCAAATGCTGCCTACATCACCACCACTTTCTAGCAGTCTCCTGAATTATGATTCCTTACTGGCTTTTCCCCTTTCCTGGTCCTTTTCCTCCCCTGGGATCTTCTGTTGTTACCTTGAACAGGAGTGTCAGCTAAGCTGACTGTAGGTTAACGAAGATGAAAGCCTTCCCTAATTAGTTTCTTAATGTCTTTGTCAGTAATAGCAGCTAAAATAATGTGTGGGGAGGAAGCAAAGAACATATTGTGTAGTGCAAAACAGCACACATATTGCTAGAGTTTAAATTCACAAACACTCTGATGAGATCATTGTGTGAGTTTTTTTTTTCCAACCTCCATTTCTTTCATTTCGCTTATAAGAGTTATAAGAAACCAGAAAATGGTTGGCACAGAGACAGCACCTTATGTGCCTAATGGGCCTCTTTCATTCATTTGTGTGTCATCTTGTTTACGAAGAATTCTGGATGGTTCTTTTGGGAAGACTAATTTGTAGAATACGATAGAAAGCTATTAAAAATGCTGTAGTACAAAAGAGAAAAATCTCTTGAGATGGTTAGGATGTAAATTGCCAAAGACCAGAAAGACCCTAGTAAGATCTATTTCAGGGGAGTACCTTTTAATTTTTTTTTTATTTCGAGACACCGTCTCACTATGTAGCCCAGAGGCTCACCTCAAACACACAATCCTTCTACTTCAGCCTCCCAAGTGCTAGGATTGCAGGTGTGTGCAATAACACTTGGCTCTAGGGTGGTTTTTTTTTTCTTATTTTTTTAACAGTAGCGAAGTTTTATTTAAAGTAAGAAAAGAGGCTCTGCAGAGCAAGGGTGAGCCAAGTAAAAATAGGATAAGAAGTATACCTTACAGCATGAAGGCAGCCACCAAGCAAGAGAGAGCATAATGGTCTGGAGTTATCTTTTAAAAGAGCCACAGTGTGGGTATAGTAGCTCCTGCCTGTGATCTCAGTACTTGGGAGGCTGAGGCAAAGAGGATTGCAAGTCTGAGGACACTGAGCTGTATAGTGAGTGTGTACCTTAAATGTAGATTTCCCTTATCTGACTAGAAGACAGCCATATTTATGTCTCTCCTTTTAACTAAAACTGCACTCTAGAATTAAAAGTTAATTGAAGGATAAACTTGAACTGCAGTGGCAAGCAGAAACACTGAAATGACACCCAGGATTTGGAGGCAGATTTATTTACATCATGGGCACTGATGGGATCATTCCCAAAATATCAGGTGGTCCAGGGCTTTTATGGAATAAGCAAGCAGGAAGTACAGAAGTAGAATGGCTTGTCATTTGGGGATTAGTTCTTACTATATACATCTTAGTAACCAGCTATGCAGCTGGAACTGGAACAGGAACTATTACCTGGGCAACTAAGAAACTGAAGTATACTGGCTCAGGGTGGGGGTGGGGGAACAATGACTTTCATACCTGACAATTAACACTGGTGTCTGAAGGCAGTTACATAAAGGCTGCCACATTCCAGATACTCAGTACATGTGGAGCAAATGGAGGGGAGCACACAGTCATCCAAGACGTATGCCTTAGACTGTTACCCCAGTGAGCCAGAGTGGGAGGACTTCCTGCACTTTGACCTGCTGCACAGCCACTAGCCTGGTTGTAGATCTTTATTTTGCAAAAAAGGGGTTTATTTGGCAAGAGACCAACTATCCCTAGAAAACACTGTTTCCCTAGAAAACACTGTTTCTTCAATCCTGGATATTTGTGTAACAGTGGACCTTGACATAATCATTAGATTACCTATATTTCAACTTCTCCTCTCCATTAGTGTTTCAACTCAGACACAGGGAGGAAGTGACTTGCCCAAGATAAATTCTCCCTATCTAGTTAATTAGTGACATGGAATGAACTAGAACACAGGTCTCTGTTGTGTCATCTTTCTTCAGTTCCAAAATGGCAGCCATCTCCACCCATCTGGAAAAGAACACAAGGCATGGTTTTTCTGAACTGGTTCAAGGTGTTTTTAAGAATTAATAAGGATTTTAGAATCTATGTTTGATTTATGGTATTTGTAGGAAATTTGACAGTTAAGTGTTAATACAAATAGATTATTTAGAAAGCCAAGACTTAATAGATAAGTACATAATGAAACAAGTGAAAAGATGTAGACAGCTGTTTATAGGAAGAAATACTGCATAATAATTTTGAGCCACTACTTGTGATGACCTAGAAAGATACTGTTTAGTAATCTGCTAGCCATTATGGAGGAGTACCTTTTATATTTCCTGTTTTCCATAGCATGCCTAATACTTAGCCTTTGCAATAGGTTCGATTTCCTTTAAAGGATTAATTTTATGTATAGGCTGTTAACAATATTGATTTCTGAAACTCATTAGTCAAAACTAATTTCTTTTTTGGCCAGTGTATCATTCAAAGTGGTCATTTTGCTTTTTTAATACTTAACCTGTGTTATCAATTAGCTGAAATGAGAGTATCAGGATTTAGAAAAACTGACAGAAACGTGTATTTGCTAAAACTATCTGAACATAAGGAAAAAAAGCTTCTCTAAAAATTCTCTCAATTATGTGTTTTGTCCTACAGGGCATCTGTTCTGCACCTACAGCCGTATTGGATGCTTCAGTGGAAAGAACGCCCTCTGGAAATCCCAAGGACACTCTGAGAACTCCCATGAACCTCCAAAGAGTTATAAATGATGAAAAGAGCAAAGCTAGCTACATGAAACCAGGTCTCTTTCCTTCATCCTTTCTCATCAAAGCATCATCTCAAAAACCTTTTGGGGTCCTTTCTCTAAATGTTCTATACAATATGAGTGGGAAGAGTCCTGTAGAGAGCAGCTGGAATGTTAAAACCAAAAAGAATGTTCCAGCTGCCACAATCCACCAGGGCAAAGGAGAAGGCCCCCTTGATACCTGGGCTGTTGTGAAACCTGGAAATACCAAGGAGAAAATTGCATTCTTTGCAGCAAACCAGTGTAGCAATAGGATAGGAACTATGAAAATAAAAAGCACCTGGGATATCGATGGGAGAGCTATTAAAAGAAGGAAAAAATCAGGGGATCTTAAAAAAGCCAAGATACAGTTAGAAAATATGAGGGAAGTCAGCAGCAGATGCTACCAGCCTGAGCCATTTGCCTGTGGTATTGAGCACTGTTCTTCGCATTATGTGAATGACAATGGTGATGGAGTCTACGCTGGGAGGCATCTGTCAGTTATACAGATGGTCGCCTTCCTGGAGCAAAGAGCCAGTGCTCTGTTAGCTAGCTGTGTGAAAAACTGCACAAACTCACCTGCCGTTGGGAGGTTTTCTGGTCAATCCAGAGGCATGCTCCCAGCCCCTGAGCCCTTCTCTGACCCAGGAGCTTGTGAAGAACCCCCAGAAAGGGGAAATGCTGAGGTTGGAGAATCACAGAGTGAGCCAGTTCGTGTCCTTGATATGGTAGCCAGGCTGGAGTCTGAGTGCCTAAAGAGGCAGAGCCAGCGTGAGCCTGGGAGCCTGTCACGAAATAACAGCTTCCGGCGAAATGTGGGCAGAGTGTTGCTTGCAAATGGTAGTCAGGCTGATGAAAGCAAAACAAAAGAAGAGGCAGTGGAGGCACCTGACACTCCGATGAATTCCATGCAGTCCGTCTCTGTGGACCATGATCCTGCAAGAGTTGACCATTTTCCTCCTACGGGGAGCTGGACCTGGGACAGTGCACCTCAGGATTGTCCCTCACTCCAAGCAAGGGTGACTTTCTGCACAAGCAGTGTAGAATTAGAGGTAGATCAGCAAACTGCCATGAAAAGCAGCACTAGGTTTGATGTGGAAATGACAGATGAACTTGATGGACTGCCTTTTCCTTCTCACACCTGTCCCCGAGCCACTGAGTTGCCCGCAGATGCTATTGTTTGTATGAGTGCAGAGCTTGTGCCACTCACTAGTCAAAAGCCTGATCAGAGAAAAATTGAATCTTCTTGCATTAGCGTCCCTGTGACCACGGCTTTGGAAGACCAGTCTTCTAGCTTAAGCTCCCATGAAGAACCACGTCCAGGAATGTTGTTCTTTCTGCCTCCTGGTCAGCATCAGTCAAACTGTGCCCTGTTGAATGAGAGCATAGCTCCAGAGTACTCAGAGGGTCACCAGCTTGAAGGTACTGCTGAGGAGAGGGGCGTTTCTGCCAAGCCCCGCACACTTCCAGCCTCTGCACTGGACAGCCCGTTGCCGGCACTTGAAACATCCACTTGGAAGAAGCAGGTGTCTCATGACTTTTTGGAGACCAGGTTTAAAATCCAGCAGCTTCTGGAGCCTCAGCAGTACATGGCATGTCTACCCCACCACATTATGGTGAAAATTTTCAGGTTACTTCCCACCAGGAGTTTAGTGGCTCTTAAATGTACCTGCTGCTATTTCAAGTTTATCATTGAATACTACAACATTAGGCCAGCAGATTCGCGTTGGGTTCGAGACCCGCGCTATAGAGAGGATCCCTGCAAGCAGTGCAAGAAAAAATACGTGAAAGGGGATGTGTCCCTGTGCCGGTGGCACCCCAAGCCCTATTGCCAAGCACTGCCCTATGGGCCTGGATACTGGATGTGCTGTCACCGGTCTCAGAAGGGTTTTCCTGGCTGTAAGCTGGGGCTTCATGATAATCACTGGGTCCCTGCCTGCCACAGCTTTAACCGGGCAGTGCATAAGAAAGCAAGAGGGAGTGAAACTGAAGAGGAATACTAAAGGTCAGGTGGGAGACAACAAGAGGACTGAGTTTTAAAACCACAGGACACCTAGGCAAACAGCGTTGCCTCTCAGTTGTCATGGAGCACCTGCACCTACTCCATCAGGACTACCATTGCTCAGTTATTTTTAAATTCTTAATTTAACAGCTCTGCCAGAAGACTGGTCTCGTGATTTTACAGGGAGCCCTCACACTAGATCCAAGATATAACTCTGCCTGCTTTTCTGTCTGTGCTTGAAGGATGCAGACTTGGCACCACTAGGGACGTTCCGAGGAATTCACTGCAAGCTCTGCTGGCAGTACCCAGGCAGCACTTCCAGGAATGTTTCCAGCACTGGCACCATATTTGAAGTGTGTAAATAGTGCCCTGTGAAATGAGCAAGCCCCCTGGATGAAAAGTCTGCCTAAAAGCAAAACTCATGCCCTGTGGTGTTTACAGTGTACATAATGGTGTGTCTTCATAGGGCTGTGAAAGTGTACATTAAACCTGAGGCCTTTACATTTAATGAGTGCTTTGGCCCCTCTGTATATAACATGATTAAAATCCAGTTGTATATGATGGGCAACATAACACAGACATCACAATGCAGCTAGGGTAGTGTTGTGGCTATAACTGTGTTTGTCTCAGAATTTGTACATCTTGTGTAAAATATGAGTATTTCCAAATAAACTATGAATGTTTCCTGTATAATATATGAATGTTTCTGAGAAGAAACTAGGTAAGAGATTAACCTGTTCAAAAGGTACCAAATAATAGCTTAACTGGACAACCTTAAAATTAGCCTAGAGGATCATCCTTCTATTTCAGTGATCCAACAAGAACAAGAGAGTATTATACAGTTACATTGTAATGTCTTCTCTATTTTATCCTTTCTGTCCATTTACATTTTTTTCAAACGTCAATAAAAACATCTTAAATGTACTAGAGTTTTGAAAAGATTTCTTTTCTTGCCAGGCGTGGTGGCTCACGTCTGTAATCCCAGCACTCAGGAGGCTGAGGCAGGAGGATCATTGTGAGTTCGAGACCAGCCTGGGCTACAAAGTGTGTTCAAGGCCAACCTGAACTGCATAGTGAGACCCTGTCTCAAAAAAAATAAAAAATAAAAAATTTTTTTTCTTCTTCTTTTCTTGGGTTTGTGAATTGAGTTGTGAAGAGATTTTTTTTTTTTAAGAGTTCACGGAAGGAGAGGATAAACTGTTTTCTAACGTAGGACATTATATTCTGTAACCTTTTGATATCTGGATTCGTTTCTATACACTGCCTGCTGTATTTACTCTTGGGTGAGGTCATTAAAGATCTCTTCACAGCTAGGGTCGTGTCATGCTTGGTAGGGCTGAGCTCCAGGAAGCAATCTGGGCCCTAAACTGGCTTGAAACCAAGTACCAATTAAGAAACCTTGCCAGCAGTGTGGGCTGCAGGCTGTGCAGACCAGGTAGTAGATGTTCTAGTGGCAAGGATGAGTGAGGGTTGGAATGGTGCTAAAGTAGAGAAGGGTTAAGGTTTGCAGGAGTGCCACATCGCAGGGTAGGACCAGATCGAGGTGGAGCCAGACTTAGCTGAGGCAAGTGGGAGTGCAGAATGATTTCCAGACTGGAATCTGTTGACTTTTTCTTCCTTTATTCCTAGCACTAACTCTTCCCTGCCTCAAAAGATGAACTAGCTGGGTGGAGTAGCATGCACCTGTAATCCCAGTTGTTGGGGAGGCTAAGGCAGGAAGATAACAAGTTTGAGGCTAGTCTGGACAATTTGATGCGTCCCTGCCTCAAAAGGAAGTTTGGAGGGCTGTAGCTTGATGATAAGAGTGCTTCTTAGCATGTGTAAGGCCCTGGGTTCGTCCCCAGCACTGCAGAAGGGAGGACAGTAAAGCTGAGAACAGTGTCTGTCTCAAGTCTTCCACAGAGAGGCACACTGTGCTCTGCTGGCCTGCTGGTGCGTGGAATTTGTCTACAGCAGGACCAAGACAGGGCTGACAACAGCTTGTTTTGCATTCGAGAGCTGTGGTTTTCCTTGTGACCCCAGCTGAGGTATGTGGAAAATGTCCTTGTACTTAACTGGTCAGTGCTGGTCTTACTCACTTTGGTGCCTAATAAGTGTTTTGTGATCCGTATCATTCGGGATTTAAAGATCTTACACATAAAAGGGCTTAGAGCTCAGCTGGCCATGTGAAGTGCCCAGGAAACGTCAGCTGTCAGTGTTGCTGTCTGTAATGCTCCATGTGCACCATGGATGCACAGGTTAGCAGTTCCATCAGCATTCGCAAGTCAGCCGTTCCTGATGTGGTTACCACTGCAGATGTGTGTGTAGAGGCATACTGCAGAGGGCATGGTAATGCCTGGTCCCTCTGGGCATGCAGTACTTGAAGACCTCAGAAATTGCTGATGTGCTGTTTTGAATTGTGGCAGAACTTGGTTCCCAGGGCTGTCTGCATGCATGACAGACTTTTAGTGGTTGACATCAAAGGACGACTCACTAGTCTCCAGCTGTGTGTGTGTGTGTGTGTGTGTGTTCAGACAGGGTCTCACTGTGTAGTTCAGGCTGGTCTTGAATTCCCATCTATCCTCCTGCTTCAGCCTCCTGAATACTGAGATTATAGGTGTGCACAACCACACCTGGCTGATGGTCTTTATTTCTAGGCAAGTGTAACTGACCTCCACTTCTTTTGGGGCCCCTCACTGCCAAGCTGGAGAAAACAAGAAAACTTATTTCCTGCCATCACAGATTTAAGAACAGGGAAACAGTGGTATCCAAAGACCCTGGTCTCACCCCACTCATACCATTTCAGCATTGGCTCGGAGGCTGATGACAGACCTCACCCAATGTCTTCTCCCCTCACTTGATCATTTCAAAGAAAAACCAGAAGCACAGAAACCAGGTGTTGGTTCCCATTCACATCTCTGCCCAGCAAATGAGACCGAAGACAAGCCAGATGTGGCAGCATACAACTATAATTCCAGCACTCAGAAGGCTGAGGCAGGGGGATCGCCATAAGTTCCAGGGCAGCCTGAACTACATAGCAGGACCTGTCTCAAAAAACACAAGGGCTGGGGATTTAGCTCAGCAGCACAAGCGCCTGCCTGCCAAGCACAAGGTCATGAGTTTGATCCCTTGTACCAAATAAACACACAAGACAAAAGGAGAGCCCTGGAAAGGGACTTCGGGCTGAGTTAGAATTAAATGGTTACATACGCTTTTTCAGGCCTTATTTTGATGACTGTCAGGCACACCTGGAAACCCAGCCCCACGCTCTGCTCACTTCTTCCAGCAGCGCTTTCCACTGGCCCTCTGCATCACTGCATGTGCAGCTCTCCCCATTGTTCTCTCCACTCAGGACAGCCACTAGTTCTGCCACCCTTGGTGCCTCACTTGGCACATGTGCCCTAGAATGCTGACACCCTTACGAGTGCCCATCTTCATGTGAAGGGTGCTGGCAAAACCCATCTGGACTGCCCTGTCCATGTCATAATCCAGGATGAGAAGCCTGTCATTGGGATAGGGTACTTTTCAGTTGGCACTTGCACATCCCATCACCTGCCCAGCATCCTCAAATAGCTCCTGCAAACTGCACTTAAGGAGGGGCTCCTCTAACTTGCTACCAAATTTCCCCCATGACCCTCAGAATACACTACTACTTCCTGCAAAAGGCAAAAGTCTCTGATGTGGCTCTTGTTACCATCTTACCATCTTTGGGAAAAATCTGCCCCACTGATTGTGGTATGTGACCCTAAGCAGATTATGAACCCTTTTTCTAGGGTAACTTCCCACCAGACTTCTGGGATGGGGATAGAAGGGTTCTCAGTGAGTTTCAGAGACTGGATGGCAGATGGCTTGCCCAAGAGCCCAGTTTCAATTTCCTCAGACACTGTCATGTAACAACTTTCAAATGACCCCTGAAAAAGTTACCCTTCCTTCTTACCATCTGCTACAGTTGGATTCCTGCATTTGCCATGAGGAAGCTTCCTTTGTACACTAAATAGAAGCATGCTTGTAACTTAGAGACTGAAGCCATACCCTGTCTGAGATTTCCTTTTCCGTGTCCCTCACGCTGGCCTCCAGGTAGGTCGAGTGAGAGGGCAACAGCTCTTCATTATCTGTTGGGCCTGGCTGCTCTGTGGCCATCATTTACCCCTTGCACATCAACCTCAAATGTGCTGATGATCCATCTAGGAGACATTCATTACCCCAACACTGCTCAGTCCTCTGTTTTTTCTCTCATCCTGAAGCAAATCTGGGCAGATTCCATGTGAATACCAGATGCCCAGGTCTCTGCTGCCATACTGTGACTCCCAAAGAGAAATTCTCTCTGGGAAAGTATGTAACTGAGAAGCAAGCAGTTTCTCAGCTTGCCGAAGACAGATGATTACTAGACACCAGCATAATTTAAAACATGTATTAACAAGCTGTCTTTTCCTACCTGGCAAAGAATTCTATAAAAATCTATAATTTATGTGAAGAACTCCAAGGTTAGCTCTCATTCTTGCTGCTCTCAAAGTAGCAGAAGAAATAGGAGTTTGTAAAAACCATTAGCAAAGCACTGTTAAAAGATTTATTGCAGTAATACAATAAAAGTTAGAAAACATTTGTATGACTCAAACTGGTTTGGAAGTCACGAAGGGAAATTTCTGCAGCAGGAGGCGTACTGCATTCTCTTTAATAGCACGACACTGAGTACACTTCCCAAATCACGCCCGGGCCCTTGCGCAGGTCCTGCCCCATACCTTAAGTGACATACTGTTTGTTTCTCTTTAACTTAACAGATGTGCAAAACTTTTGTTATATTCCATTACAAAAATGTCTGTGGTAAGACTAAAGCAGCCTATTTAGTGGCTATGGGTTTTTATTCATATTACCTTGTTTCAATAATCATTTTAAAATGGAAAACATGACAAGTTCTATGGCTTTTCATTAAAAAAAAAAGTTAATTTTTTCAAAAAGCTGTTTACATATTGTGACACCTAAGTGAGAGATTTTAATGAGCAGCAAAAAGAGTAGAAAAAAGTGGTTGAAATTTATTACTTAAAAATATTTATAGAATAGATCCAGTGCAAAATAATGAAACTAAAAATATTACAGCAGTGTAAGCCAGTATGTTGGTGTTCAGACCCATTAAAAGGGCTGGATCACAGCCCAATGTAAAGTGCGAGTTGATATTAACAACAAAATATACCCTTATCAGTTCCTAAATCTCCCATAAGCATGTTTTGTTTGAATTATTCTAGACATGAGTTAGGGATATCTCTTCTTCAGCTTCACTTCAAGTTCATTTGGTATTTGCTGATTTCATCATTTCTACTTTATGGAGTCCAGAACTGAGTGGTAAGATGCTAGCCCAACTATCATCAAGATGAGTGCTCTGAAAATACAGATGGGCGAAAGCAGCCCAGTGGGGAAAAGCCTGTTTTCTCCCTTAGGAGAAAATTCAGAGCAAGGGAGCCCGGAACTCCTGGATAGGAATAAACTCCCTCCTCCCAACTCTACCCAAAACTTGAACAAACACCAAATACACCAATAGCAAAGGCTGTTACATAGCACCTCGGGTTTGGAGGCAAAGTCCCAATTGTAATCATTACAATGAGAAAAGAAGCTAGGGCATGACAAACCTCTGAATGATTTATCTGAGGTACTACATGCTAATCACACTAAGATATGCTATTAATGCCTGTTAAGAATTTTTCATAGGATTTCTTTTTATAATTGTTACATAGGATTTTTGTAGTTATTAAAAATAAAAACCTACACATTTGTACATAATGCCTCTTATTATAGTTTTAAGATTGTCACTAAAAAAATGGCAAGCTGAAACTGCTTTCCTGGTGAGGGGAAATTGTTCACTTGTGAGCCTTCCCCCGAACAGAACATCCTGACCAAGGTCAGCCTCAGGAGCAACAGGGGCTCAAGAGGCATGCAAGCAGGACTGCCTTCCCGAGAATACCTCCACCTACTGAAACGCTCAGGAAATGGGACATTTTGAAATGACCAGAGATCACCTAACTAGGTGGCACCTCTGTCCAAGCAGGCATTTGGCTTACTCAGGGAATATCCTTTATGACTTTTTTTTTGAGACAGGGTCTCACTATGCAGTTCAGGCTGCCCTTGAACTCACTATGTAGTTCAGAATGTCTCTGAACGTACAACGATCCTCCTGCCTCAGCCTCTCGAGTGCTGGGGTCATAGGCTTGTGCCACCATGCCTGGCTTCTATGACTTATTTTCACTCATAAAAAATCTACTCAAAGTGAATGGTGTGAATGGTAGGAATTCAAAAAACTAGGTAAGAATGAGCTTAGTACCCCACAGAATACAAGAAAATAAGCATCTCTGGGACATTACTGCAGCTAGGATTTCTTCCTTTCATGGGTGTGTCCTACAGGTAAATCTCAGCTTCTTTGGTGTGTAGGGGTTGGAGAGAAACCCAGGAACGTGATGAGTTGCAACACAGCAGCACAAGTAAAATGAGTTTTAAATTACTCTTTCCCCTCAGAAAACTAGCCTCTCCCGAACACAACTCAAGTCCTTATTCTAAAAGCCAAAGAAATGAAATTTTTCAAACTGCCTGCTGGTTTTCTACCAAAAAACAACAAACAAAAAGGCAGAAAAAGTTACTGTCTTCCAAGTCATCAACAGTCACTTCCTTGTGATTCATCCAACCTCTAGAACTTAGTTTCAGTATCACAAAGACGACACTGACGGGGCTGTGGGGCCCCGGCGCCCCAGAGCTCAGCGGGTGTCTCCTTGACAGACCTGGACTCTCGCAGCCCCTTCTGCCACTGCTGGTAAGGGCACAAGGCCCATCATACCCTCTGCTCTAGTACCATAAGCACATGGGTCAAAATCATAGCCACTCAACACGCAAAACTGCTCATCTCCCTGTTGCAAGTAACAATCCTTTTTGTTCTGAGTGCTATCTTAACAAACAAGGTTTACTAGGAACAGCTCTCAGGATGAGATCTGGCATGTTCTGGCCTGTGTCCATTAACGGTGTCCAGTGTAAGCTTTGAACCAGGAAGTCACAGAGGCTGCGGCAGAGGAGATCATCCCCCCTGCACTGCTGCTCGAAATGGGTGGGGACGCCTGGGTGCTCCGGCTCTGGGACACTTCCACAGGCTGGGAGGGGATGTCACAAAACCGGGGGCTTGGCAGGTTCTCCCAGTCTGTGCCCAAGTCAGTTTCCTCATCGCTTATGTGCTCATCTCCACTCTCATCTGATTCTCCAGTGACTCCAGGGTCTACAAATTCCATGGACTCTTCAAGGTCTGCTCGCACTTCAAAGGGTCCAGACCTGTGTGCAGAAAGTGATGAGTCACTTACAGAGCAGCACTGTTGCCCAACATGAGATCAGATGCTGTCTTTCCTAAGACCCTACCTCGTGGGACAGAAGGATCCACAGCCATTCCCACACACCATTTCCAAAGGCTCCATGGCACTCCCTGTTGCTCTAGAGTTGAGGTTTCCTTACCCAAGTAACAACTGCCACCCAAGCCAGGAATAAAATAGTAATATCACACTTTTCCTTAATTCTCCCTATGGTGTTTGTGCACAAAGAAAATCTATCCACAGACATGGCCCATGCTAGTGTTGAAAGCAGGACTTTCTGTTTTAGACAATGCAGTGGCCATGGAGTAAATAGCACAGCATCCCGATGACACAATCCTGACAGAAACAGCTATTTGATGTGTGTGTACTGTGGTGTATTCCATGGCATAACATGCAATAAATGGTATACAAAGAAAACTACACAGATGTTTCCTGTTTTATGGAATCTCCCGCTCTTATTAAAAAAAAAAAAAATTCCCCAGGCTCAAAAAACAGAGATGATGCTGAGGATTTAGCTCACTGGCATAAGCGCCTGCCTGGCAGGTGCGAGGTTGTGAGTTTGAGCCCCAGTACAATAAAAAAAAAAAAAAAAAAAAAGAGAGAGAGAGATGAGACGATATGGTTGTATGCAAATCAGCAAAGCTTCTTAGATTACTATTAGTAACAAGCTCTGGCACTCATTTGAAAACACCGTGTCTAATCTTCCAGGAACGCACTAGTTGCACAGAATGAAACAACTACTAGGATATATTCACCTCTAATGGTGCATTTTTGTGCGTTGTATTTCAGGAGAATACTGTTTTTGATTCCCCAAAGGGCTCTAATGATATCACCATGGCCAAGTCTAAGAGCCCTTTCTTGGGCTCTTCAGCACCACTCTGCAGGCAAAGCCTGCACGGGCCTTTCTGAATTTATTTTATTTATTTATTTAGCTCCCTTGTCAATGCCTTGCCAGCTCTTGCTTCAGGGGGCCAGGCAGGCACCCCCATCCACGGCCCCTCCTAAGACTCCCTGGAGCTGCTGAAAGGTGGGTCCAAATCCTTTCAGCAGCCTGTATTTCTACTTACGCCCCCAAGATAAGCATGTGAGGCCTCAGTTCAATTAAGAGCTTCACTGATCGTTACTTTGAAGTAAAGCACACTTGAAGATGAAAACACGCCCCGTGCCATATTTTCGACCTCAGCCCCAAGCTGCTGGGACCCCTGTAACAGTAAAAGGCTTGGTAATGGCATCCAATGGCAGCTGACCCCTGCCTCCTGGCTCGCTCTCTCCAGGGTAAAGTAGGCCTCATTCTCCCAAGACAACTTGTTTTCCCAGCTGGGACACAGCAACCACAGCTAACATGTATGTTCTAAGCATGGTGTTCAGGGCTTTACAAGTATTAAGCCCCAGGGTTTTCTCCTTCATTTCAGTGAGTAATTCAACTACATGGAAGTTATTATTTTTCACAGGGCTAGGTGTGTAAGAACTGAGAGGGACTGCTTCACCCTTCGAAACTTTCTCTGCCGAACAGACTAATGAGCACTGCAGCCAGTACCTGAACTCCACAAATTCCGTTTACAATTCCTTAAGGTTCTCCTTACACTTGACTCCTTTTCTGACTTTGTTTCCTTGGTGAGCAGGTCTACTCCAAAGTCATCTTTTCCAATTCCTCCCCTACTTGATCTATTCCTGCCCACTTAATCTCTTGGTCTGACAGTTACCACCTCAGACTCATCTCAGGTAACTGAGCCAGCTGGGACTCTTCCCTCCTCCTCGGGCTCTATGTCAGGGGGCACAGGGGTAGGTGATGTCACCACACAAGCCCCTTTCCCTTTCCACCCTCAGGATAGCATCCCAGCTCAGGCCCTCATGCCTTACCCTCACCACCTCCTGCCTTGTTTTAAGACTGCCTTTTTTCCTTGAGATAGTCACAATTCATGTGTCTTCACTGGGCTCCCTCTGTCCCTAGCTCAAGGCTGCTGAGTCTGTGCTGTTCAGCACCAGGCAAAAGCTCCCAGATGGAGGCTCAACCCATCTGCTGTTATCCTAGGTGCTGCCTCTGCACTGCTGGGGTTCTCACAACATGGGTTTGCCACTTTCCTCAGCCCCCTCTTTATGGGTTTCCCAGGACACAGGCAGGAACGACACAGGGAGAAATATCCTTTTCTTTCTTCAGGCAGAGTTCCTGCAGGGTGCCTCCTTCAAGCCTGGTCCTTGGCTTGAATCCCATAGATAGGGTAGATTCCACTTGGCATGGATCAGGAACTCAACTGAGTGCTCAGAATGAAAAAAAAAAAGAATCAATGGTAGATTCCTAAAGTAGCTAAACAGACTGACTTTGGTACCAAGTAGCCACAGGAGCAGGAGGAGAGACCTTTTGAAGGCTCTGGGATGGTTCTCCACCCAGTGACTCCCCACCATCACTTGAAGGTTAGAGCCCTACTGTACTTCCTAGCTGGCACACTCTGAGCCAGAGACACAGCACACTAAGTACCAAGAGGATTGGTTCTTTCCCTTAATGTCTTGGAGAAGAAAGATGGTAAAAGTCATTTCTCTCATCTGTAGTTCAATTGAACATATGACTTCTTTTAGTCAAGGCCCTAAAGCCAGAATATTCATTTTCTCATGATGCTGCGTGGATGAAGTCTTATCAATTAAAGCAAAAAAAAAAAATCTTTCTAGTTCTGTAAAAAATTCTTTTGCAATTCACGGACTGCGAGGGGAAAGAACCAGGGGCCTCACCAGGAGGTGATCCCCGCCTGGAAACCAGCACCATGCACAGGCTGCTGCCACAGTGGGGACAGCCACACCCAAGCCTCTCTCTTCAAGTCAGCACCATTTGCAGATGGCAGGGTCAGGGGACAGATCCAGGCCTCACCAGGAAGTGATCCCGGCTGGGAAACCATATCGTTTTCATTGTTTTGTTGGGTTGGGTTTTATTCTCTTTTGTTTGATTATGTTAAATCTGATGGCATGAACAGCTATTTGAAAGATAACAAGACATATTACAGTAGCCATTTTGGATTTACTAGTGGCTTGTTTTGAAGTCCTTTATTGTATTCACTGTTTTGGTTTTACTGTTTCTATTCTCGTCTGTTCTATTCAATTTTTACTATGTCTGAAAGTATCTGCAGCTATTTTAAAGACAACAAAAGGCATTATGGTAACTATTGTTGGTTTCCTAAGGTTTTGAAATCCTTTATCACTTATACTGGTTTATTTTTCACTGGTTTTACTCCGTTTTATTTTCCTTGGTTTTATCCTCTTTAAAATAAAATTTTAAAAATTTAAAAAATTCTTTTGCAAAACATCTTATTTGAAAATAATGATATGTTAATGTAGATACCATCCTGGTGAACACTGGGTCAGGTAAGAGCCACCAGGAGACACCTGATCCTAGGGAAGACTGTGACAGAAGGTACCTGCATGGTTGAAGTGTCTCCCCTGTGGGACTTGTCATTCACAAAGGAGGAAACACACAGAAACTATGCAGCAGGGAACTAGGAAGCACCCTGACTAGGGATCTAGATCTCCAGCAAGGGAAATTCAGATTTGTGCCTCGTGAAATGGGTGCAGCAGAAGACCACGCACAGGCAGTACTCTTGCCAAAATGCACAGCCAGACTTTGCTTGTGGGAAGCACAGAAAAAACCCACAGGAAAGTTCTGTTGTGCGGGGGGGATGCTTTTTTAAAAAAAATGTTAACACTGTAAAGACAAGAGGCTGTGAAACTGTTCCACATTTAAAAGAGGTTAAAATATATATATATAACTGCATGTAATACCTGACTCTAGATTGGATCCTTCACTAGAAAGGAAAAGCATTATGCAGGAAATGGTCTGAACCACTGACAAATGTGCACACAGACAGCAAGTGAGAGTACTGCATCCATTTGCTGAGGGCCATCACTGTGATGCAGGCATAAAATATCTTTTAGGAAACGCACAGGAAAGTACTTAGGAATCAGAAGCCTGATGCACGTAACTTAGAGTTCTGACAAAAAGATCTGTGTCTATGTGTACACAGGTGTGTTTATAGAGAAGAGGATGTGCAAATGATAAGCAAATGAGGTAAATCATTAACAGTAAGTGAACCTGGTTAAAAAGAGTATATATATGGCTCTCTGCACCATTTTTATTTTTGTAACTTTTCTGTAAGTTTGAACCTATTCAAACAAAAACAGTTTATCCTGGATTCCGAATGGGCTGCCCAATTTGGATGGTGTGACTGGAAACAGGTAGCCAGTCCCACCTCGATTCCTTCACAATCCTCTCCATGCCCTCCTTCCTTCCGAGGAACTGCCGAAGGGGCGCTCAGAGCTCTACTTCCTGACATGTGGCCTGCAGACCAGGGTCTCAGATGTGACCAAGAGCCCAGTTGTGAGTACTCATGTGGGGGCGCAGAGCCCTCAAAATCGACCAAAAGGTAATCCTCAGGCTAACCAAAAGGTTAACGGTAAGTTTTTTTGTTTTGTTTTGTTGAAAAAGGGACTTGCTATGTATCCCAGCTGGCCTCAGACTCAAGGCAATCCTACTGCCTCAACCTCTCGAGTGCTGGAATTACAGGTGTGTGCCACCATATCTGGAAACTTCACACCTTTCAAAGAAATTCACCTCCAGAGTGAAGACAGTGCCTGTAACCACCCATGTTGGGTATCACTGATCTATTCAATTTTTTCAAACTGATTGCTGAAAGTGGAAACCTGATTCAAACAGCCTTTGCTTATTCTTGACCAAAGCAGATGGCTTTTATCTCTCTGTACCTTTGAATCCTTGTGTTGTTTGTTCATTTGTTTGTTTTTATTTTGTACTGGGGCTCAAACTCACGAACTCGCGCTTACCAGGGAGGCACTTGTGCCACTGAGCGAAATCCCCAGCCTTTTTTGTTGTTGTTTTTTTTTTTTGGATTTTTTTTTGGCCGGGAGGGGGGGGGTACTAGGAATCAAACTCACGACCTTGCACTCGCCAGGAAGGCGCTTATGCCCGTTGCTTGTCTGTTTTTGGCTTTCCTTGATTGATGTGAAAGATTTAAGTACTCCAGGTTATAACCTTTTGTCTTTTATACATGTTGCAGAACCTATTTAACTTCATTAAAGGTAACTTTAATTAGAAACATTTAGATATTTGTGATCCTTCTGCTTCAGGCTCCCTGAGTGCTGGGGTCACAGACGTGCAGTCTTTATACTGTAAAATCCTTAATTCCTCTCCTTTATGGTTTTGGGCTTGTGGCTTACTTGGGAATTCTTTCCCCACTCTACGATTATAGAACACTGTCCCTTTAAAGGGTTTTTTTAATTACATCTGGAATTTAATTTGTATATGAAATGTGGTATATATCCAACTTTTTCCCCACTTGAATACCAACTGGCCTGCCCAACACTATTGAGTGACGATTAGCTGAGTCACCATGCCATTTACACTGTACAGATCTGCTCCAAAAGTCCTTATTCTTGTAATTGCTCTAGGTTTTTGCATGTTAACAGCACCTGGTTTTAATCAACTTTATGTCTCAAAAAGCCAAGCCCAATCTCTTTTCAAAATTTCCCTATAGACTACACTGAACTTTAGAATCTGCTTGTCAAAGCTCCATGAAATCTTGTGGAGTTCTTATCAGTGTTCCTTTTGGGGGAGAAATTGCATTTCAGTAATTTTGAACCTTCTGATCTAGAAAGTCATAACGATTTCATTGTCGCAGAGCTTCTTTCATTTATTCCCACTCCCCTTAACGTGCATAGCAGGCATTCTAAGATACACGTTGAATAAAAAATTTCATCATTTTCTGTGAAGACATTCCTCAACTTACACTCCAATATACTATCAACTGAAAATATTGTGAGTCAAAAGCATAATTAATACACCCAACCCACCGAACACTACAGCTCAGCCTACTAAACATTCTCAGAACACTCACACCAGCCTACAGCTATGCAAACATCAGACACAGCTGTTTCTGAGTTCCCATTCCAAAGCGCGACGCCATTAGCCATGCCCATCTCTGCAGACGTATATACGTGCTCAGAGCAAGCATGAAAGGGGACTGACACAGTACCCAACAGGAACTCTGTCTATCTCATGCTTTTACGGAAATCTGCAGGACAGACTGTAGTCCTCTTTTTTGTTAACTCACTTCTGTTTTTAAGGCAATGGGTTTCATACTGTATAATCTTCTAATACCTCCATATCCAAAAAAGGACTAAATTGACTCAGTGATAAAAAAGAAATATGCTAAGAATTATTATGGTGGGCAAGGGACATTCAGGCTCAAAGAAAACATGAGAGGCAGGGGGGACACTGGCAGGCCAAAGAAAAGTCACAGGAGCAAACACACCCATCCTACCTGCCCAGGTGTTCTGAGCCTGAGCCGACCAGGTACATGAGATTCCTGAGGGTATGCAGTGGTTGCAACTGATCCAAATTTACATGCTAGAAAGAGCAAAGAATTCATTAATATTTTCAGCTATGTAACAAATTAGAAATTGGTTCACAACACATTTTCCATACCTGAGAAAAACAAAGGTAAAGGATATTTGTGTTCAGTTTCTTCACTGCTCGAGTAAACTTCTGTTTGCTGAGATTTTCTCCACAAAACTCACTATAAAACATAAGTTTGGAAAATGGTATTTTTTTCACAAAATTCTCTCTTAAAAAGTTCATTTGAAGAGTTAAGCCTTACGCTACAGCTCATACACAATCTCCCTTGTCTCTCTGCCTCCCTAGCAAACTGTCCATCACAGACACTTTCTAAAATACTGTCACCCTCATGGAAGGCAATTTCATTGCACCTATCCAAGTACTTACAATGCACTTGCCCTGTCACCAAGCCATTACACTTCGGGGATTTACACTGCACAAATTTTTAAGCACAAAGGAAATGAGAGTGGAAGCATTACTCTCAGAAGCATGTAAGGACTGGTTAGGTCCTGGTTCAACTGCCCACCATGCACAGTCCACAGCTGAAGGCCCAAAGATGCACACCCAACCCTGCTCTGCCCTCTCTGTGGCTCTGTTCTGTGCTCACCCTCCCAGGACCTTGGCCCTGCCAGGCTCTTTGCCTGCAGCCTCTCTCCTCAGGGTCCCCATAGCTTACCCCGCCCCCTCCTACTGGGTCACACATGCCCACATCTGTGCCCACTCACAAGCAGCCAGACCAACCCTGCAGTCAGGCGTCCTCACCTGTCTTGGTGCTCTTTACGTCACCTGCCACCATGTGACAGACACCCTGGGTGTCTGTCTGTGTCCCCCATGGGACACACACAGAGGGCAGGGGTTATGTTTTTGTTGCCATGGTACCCCATACTGGGACAATAGCTGGCACAAAAAGCAATGTGCAAAACACTTTAGGACACTGTATTTACATTTGTGTGTACTGTAGGCAGGTGATAAGGGGTTCATCTGCTTGACGTGCATAAAGAGTGAAAGGAAGGTCTTAGTAGGAACTGGGTAGACCCTTCTCCATATCTTTAACCACTTACCTGCCCAATTATTTAAACAGAGGATGACCAAAAATTGTATATTTTTTGTTCATTTTTATTATATAATGGGAAATTTATTTATTTATTTATTGGTACCGGGGATTGAACTCACAACCTTGTTCCTATTTTTTTAAGAAGGGTCTCACTATGCAGTTCAGGTTGGCCTTGAACTCACTTTGTAGCCCAGGCTGGTCTCAAACTCACAATGATCCGCCTGCCTCAGTCTCCTGAGTGCTGGGATTAAAGGCATGCACCACTACGCCCGGCTTATAATGGAAAATATAAAAACAACAATCTTATCAAATTGATTCAATAATTTTTCTGTGCATCGTATTTGTATTGTTTTCGTTTTTGGAGATAGTGTCTCACACTATGTCTGGCCTTGAACTCACTAAGTAGCCCAGGCTAGCTTTGAGCTCATGGTGATCCTTCTGCCTCAGTCTCCCAAGTGCTGGGATTACAGGTGTGCAACACCACACCCAGCTGTGTATGGTATAACTTGAAACATTCAATACATGTTAACCACTCCCCAAGATGACTATAAACTGCATGAATTGCATCACACTAATAAAAATTTTAAAAAGGAAAAAAATTTAGTACAGAACACAACATTATAATCCGGACGTAGTACTCTCAAAATTCTTTCCTGCATCACTTTCTTTGAATAACATACTTTACACTGTCACATTGGCGTTTCCTTTTTTTCTGTGGGTGGCACAATTTCAATGAAATGTCTATGCACTTAATGTAATGGTGAAGATGTCAATGACAAACATCTTGGTTGGCATTTCATTATCCTATATTTTTCAATTACTTGGTCTGTGAGACCTAATCTAGATTGTAAATGACTTTCTGAACCCCCTTGTTTTGAATAAATAATAAACAAGTTCCATACTGTTCTGTATATTTTTTTCCTTGCTTTTTGATTACAGGATAACTTGTTAGACGTTGGTCAACTGTCAACATCATTCACCAAATTATTATAATCACTGAATTTTTCTAGCTTTGTTTCTTCTTTGACGTTCAATCATTTCTGAATTATGAACAGTTTACAATAAGGAGACATCTTTATGCTTTTCCATTCCATAACACAGGCTTTTCCTCTCTGATCTGCTAACATTTCTTTCTTTTTCACTGTTTTCTATTGCGGGTCTTTTGGCACTTCCTTCCTATTTAGTCTGTGTCCCAAACCTGTCAATTTTGTATGGTAGAAGAACATCACTGAGTTCAGGAAAAGTACAAAGATCATATCAAACATACTTACAATAAGAATTTTAACAGACTGAACCACAAAATTATAGGTTATTTCTTACAAATGAAACAATTGGTAAAATAACCAGAACTTACATTTTACTAGAAACAAACATCAAAGGTGAAAACAATGTTCTAAATAAAAAAAGTATGCAAAAAATAGTTGATATAAAACAAATAGATGTACAAGTATATCTCATGCAAACAAGAACTGACTGGTTGAAAGGACACCTGCCTGAGCAATGCTCAGGATAGTCAGTCTGCAAGCAAACATGCTGCCCAAGTGACACTCAGGGTAAACTGTTAAGTAGTTTAAACAAATTCTTTTCAGTACTGATACTGAACCAAAGTAGTGTTAACCTCCATTCCTCAGTTTTCTTAGAAGCCACCACACCTGGCTAACTTTCTTTTTTCCTTTGTACCAGGAATCAAACTTAGGACCTTGCACTTGTCAGGCGGGTCCTCTGCCGCTGAGCTATATCCCTGGCCCACTGGCTAAATATTTTTGAATTTAAAGTCACATGAGGTTTCTATTAAAAAAAAAAAGTATATATTCCAACTGTTAAAATTCACCCAGTTCTTACATCTACAGCATTCACCCTAAATTACAAAATTTCCCTTTTAACTATTTTTTCAAGTGGAGGGTTTGCTGTGGTCTTCTTAGACTTCACAAGCATCTGTAAGGTAATGAAACAAATCTGCATGTATCTTTTAAAATCTGAATATTTCCATTAGACATTTCTGGCTTACTAATACTTAAATTCTTGTTTTTGGCTAAACTGCAATTAAGAACTCACAAAAACTTGGCAGACCAACAGTACAGAAGACATCACCACCTTCAATTACTTGCCTGTTGCACAGCTTTTTAGGAAGATTGACATCAAGTATGTGAGACAAAATGTTGACCAGCTGAGTGGCATAGCACAGCGCAGCGCTGATGGTATAGGCAGGGTTATTATGCTCCATGTCTGAAGGGTAAGAAAATAGTCACACAGCACCTTTAATTCAATGAAGAATTAATAAGTCAAGGTTTTATGATCTGTAACTTTATTATTATGTTACTGATGGTTAAACTGTATTTTCTACTCCATGGTCAGACATAAACATCTACTGGTTTTGCTTTCATTTTTGTTTTTGCTTGTTTGTTTTTTGCTGAATGAAATGCAACATAAGCAACTGAGCCTAAAACCTGGTTAGGCAGGAATGAAGCTGAAGTCTGAATTACTTGGACCTGAAAATATAGTATCAGAACAATTAATGCTAACGTAAATATTACCTCCCCAGAGTCCTTTCCGGACTACTCAACAGAAATGACGGCCTTTCCTCTGCACACTGCCCTGCCCTGGGACACCACTGGCTCCCACAAGCCCTGCTGCACATCGGGACCTCTGTTTCATCATTACTCACCCAAGAAGGGCAAAGGGCCACACCTGTAGTGGTCACTTTGTATCACCAGCACCCAGCACTGTGCATGACAAAATCTGTGCTCTCTAAATGTGTGCTGAATGATTAAATGAGCAACCCTCCTCCTTTTTTTTTTTTTTGGAATGATTATCAGAACACTTCAAAGATTAAACTATACAAAAAATATGCAGATTAAATCAAGGAACAGAAGGAAAAAGCATTAACTTTCAAAGATAAATTTTTTTCTTTTAACTATCAACTATTTTTTATATACATATACATAGTTTTTCTTTCAGTTTGTCACACAAGTGAAACAATAGGATGCTTACACGTGTGACTTATTTATTTCACTAAAAACTATGTTCTCAAGGCACATCTATTTAAGTATAAAAGTGTCCAGTTTATCGTACTTTATAGCTGAGTAATATTCCATTATATAGAAAAACCACATCTTTTTTGTCCATTCCTCAGTCGATAGGCATTTAGGTTGTTTCCAAGAAAGAGCTGGCTATTATGAACTGTGCTGCTATAAACATAGCAACCCTCTTCCATCGAAGAGAGATTACAGGGTTTTCTATTAGGGTATTTTAATTTCCACTTAGAACTACTAAACAAACATGGTATAAGTTATAAACTAAAAATGCAACTCCAAAGTTAAACATGTATTATTAAATGAGACCTTTTTAAGGGAATATTAAACCCCAAAGGCGAAGTATCTAAAAATATGTTTCAGCAGGGCATGGTGGCACACATCTGCAATTCCAGCACTCCAGAAGCTGAGACAGGAGTATTGTCACAGTTCAAGGCTAGCCTGAACTACACAGTGAGACCCTATCTCAAAAAATAAATAAACCAAAAACTAAATATACAAAAAATAAAAATATATGTTTTCAGGTCATCAAGTGATGAACAGATAGACAAAAAGTAACATATCCATATAGTGGACTATCACTGAGTCAAAAATCAATGGACGACTTACTCCTGCCACAGTGTAACTCTGTGAAAGAAGTCAGAGGGAAAGACTGTGGAGCCACCACTCAGTTCCATCAGTGAACTGGGCCCGTGCCACACCTTCATGCCACACGCTCTTAGTCCTGGTGACTGACCACGTTTTATAGCTGCACAGAGCTGGTGGCTGCACTACATTTTGAATGCAAAATGCCACTGAATTATTCACTTTAAAGTTGCTAATTTTGATATCTACGGTTTATCTCGATACATACACATGCCACTTTCCAACACCTTGCTTCTTACCAGGCCCCTGTGTCGTTTTCTTCTCTTCCACCCAGTTGTAGTAGGCAGAGTAGTCCCCGTTGTTCGGTAGGCTTATCCAGGGCCCTGTGATGCTGATGCTGGTGTCGCCGTTGTGGTCATCCCAGACCCATCGTCCTGAGAGGTACGTTGTCCTCCGGGCCTCGGCAAGCTTGCTCACAGTGCTGGAGGTCATGGTGCTGTCGCTCTCTACAGACCCATCTGCGGGGTCTCTAAAAGTCAGAAACACATTCCAGTTTCAGCAATAAGACTATATTCATTGTGTTTTGCAGTACTGGGGCCGGAAGCCAGGATCTTCATACTAAACTCCATCTCAGCCCTTATTAACTTTCATTTTAAGATGTGGTCTCACTAAGTCACTAAGTTCCCAAAGCTGGGCTTGAATGTTTGATCTTCTGCCTCAGCCTCCCACAGTGCTCAGATTATACTCATTACCACGACACCCCAAACAGGCAGCATTATTAAGAGCAGGAATTATACTTGTTGTACATGGCAAAGCGATGATGTGAAGTTGCCCCTGAGCACAGGAACTTAACTGGAATACAGAGACAAGTAATTTCTACCAAAGAAGCAGCACAGACTGGCTACATCAGGAAGCCCTCACAAACGTGAAGAAGCGGGCGCAGTGAGTGGGCCTCGAGGCAGCTGCATCTCAGATTATTTGGTTTCCACATCCTTTGACATGCTTAGAATATTTTAGGATCCCATGTGAATCCTTGCTTATATTGTTAAACCAATTGGCTGTATCACAAATTAAAACTGACAATAATTTAAAGAATTCACTAAAAAATAACAGTAAATAGCATGTTAACAGAGATTTCCATGAAAAAAACTCTTAGTTTTCAAAGGATGAAATTAAACTCTATCAGCTTCCTTTCAAATAAAAATAGCGTCCCCCAAGAACAGCAGCAAATCCAGCTTGCGGTTCAGCCTGGTGCTATCTGCACTGATCACCACACTTCAGTATGCACTGAGAGTGCTTTCTGATGCTCCCTTCATCCCAGTGCATCAGCATGCATACTCCAGGGTCCAAATTTGTGACACGAAGCTGGGTATGGTAGAGTATGCCTGTAATTTCAGCATTCCAGGAGGCACAGGCAGTAGGATTGCCATGAGTTTGGGCCACCTGGGCTACAGAGTGAGTTCAAGGCCAGCCTGAACTACAAAGCAAGACCCTACCTGAAAAAATGAACAAGAACAACAATAACAAAAAAAAAAAAAAAAAACCTGGAAAATGACTGATTTTTATTGTTTCTTCGGGGAAATTCTTAAGCGAAAGTAGTTTTTTTGGGGGGGTGGGGACTGCAAACGTGTAGTCACCCATAATGACAATTACTGCAGCTTGGTGTTCCTGCCTCAAACTGTGTCACACACACTTGTGCCAGAAGTCTCTGCCAGGGCTTCTGAGTCACCAATGCAAACGTCAGCACAGTGTAAAAGAAAGTATGTCAGTAGTATTATCAAGGCACTCCTGACTCTAAATGGTCTCAGAGGACTGCTGCCCAAGAGTAGAACAGATGTTCACTATGAAAAGTCATCGCAGGTACGAGTGCACTGCATGGAAAGAACAGTGTGTCCAGCATGGCTGGAGATGTGCTGCGAAAGTTGGGTGGCAGAGGGCGGGTGTCGTGGCGAGGGCCTCTGAGCCTGTGCTCCTTCCCCGCGGGAAGTCATTCTTTGTGTTTTTCCCTCTCCACCAAGATACAGTAATTGAATGCATCCTGGCTGCCACAGGTGAGACTGGGCACTGTGGGCAACCCTGAGCAGTACTTTCACCTTTCTTCTTCTAGCCAAGAAAGTTAAGAGAAATGCAAATGAACACAAAATCTAATTATAGTGCTAATTTCAAAAGCACTGGCTTTTAAAAATGATTACAAAACAGTGCCAGCACAGTAGGGACAGTTTTCTCATTTTCTTTTGTAGTATGAACATACTAGATAGTCATACCTCACTTAAAGGGGATTCACTGTGAGAAATGCCATCTTTATGTGCGTTTATCACAGAAGGTACACACACAAACTAGAATGGCCAGGATATCACTAGGTAATGATCTCACAGAACCACCATTGTGTGTGTGGTCTGTTGCTGACTGAAAAGTTATGTGGCACGTGACTATGTATGTATGTTTTTTTTCGGAAAAGATGTCAGCCCTACAGAAAAGTTACATAAACTTTAAAGTTTTCCTACATTTACTTCACCAAACTTCTTCCAATTATCAACACAGCAAAATACAAAGATCAAAATAATGTAATTCACATTGCTGTGATACAGTTAACTCCTCTGGAGAAGCTCTTCAACTATGTGGCCTCCATCATCCTGCCGACAGCCTTCTGAGGGTCCAGAAACAAAGCAAGGATAACACAACACATTCAGTAAATCTGGAACAGCACTTTTGTCTTTCTCTGCTGTAATGTATTTTAATATTGATATTAGTGACCTATCAAAGTTAAATTTGGCCATGTTTCTGTTTCACCACCTTTACCCTCTCAAAGGCCTGGCCAGCTGTCTTTACACCGACTTTTGAATAATCCAACTTTTCTCCACTCATCCAAAATGTCCCTTTAGAATTCTGCTGTATTTTACATCTGCCTTTTTGTTTGTTTTTATATTTGCTAATTCTTACTAATGACAAACTACTTAGCAAAAGTCAGCAGACTTTCAAGGTAGAACCAGAAAATCAGAACATTTGGTTTTTAAGCAGCCAATTATGGAAACAGACAAAAAGCCAGACTGAAGTAAAAGCAAGAAATAGTCTCAAATCTAGCAAGAGTCCACCATCAGATCCAGACCAAGGGCTGGAAACGAGAAAGCCAGGAGAGACCAAACCCTCCACACTCCAACAGCCTGGTAGTTATAGAGCACAAAAGCCTTTGGTGGTGATTTCTAAATCTGCTGATCAAGAACAGTACCAACAGAGTATTAAAAGCTGGGCATGGTGGCAGATGCCTGTCATCCCAGTACTCTGCAAGGCTGAGGCAGCAGGATCCAAATTCAAGCCCAGCCTTGGTAATTTAATGACATAGCAAGACTGTATCAAAATAAAAAAGGGTGGGAGCTGTAGCTCAGTGTGAAGGCCCTCAGTTTAATCCCCAGGTGTGTGTGGTCAGGGTAGTAGTGGGTAAGGGGTGATGTCAGTCTCAACGACTGCAATCAGTGCCATTTACCAGGAAAAGGCTAGCACAGCATGTGGTGCCCACCAACCACGAGGTCCCAAACACTAGGTGTTTCTGCCATGTTAGCTCATGATTTCACAGTGAAGGAAGTAGTATTTTTCAATCCCCATTTAACAGATGATAAAATAGACGGGGGTAAAAGAATGTGCCTTATAGTATACAACTAATAAACAACCTGGCTGAGAACGTAACCAACACAAGCCAGTGCATGCTTGCAAACCAGGAAGCTTGGGGACCCACCCCCTTGCCCAGACTGTGCAGCATGCACTGTTTGCTAAAGCAGGTAAGATTCAAGTTTGATGACCAGGAAAACCAGTGACACCAGAGTGAGGCCTAGTACATGTGTCAGTGACAGTCAAAAGACTTTGGTACTGTACCTCATAGAGGTCTTTACTTCCTCGATTGGGAAGATAATGGAGGTGAGCTCTAGAATGTGGGATCGCCGGAGCTCTGCGAGATGCTCATAATGGCTTCGCAAGTCAAGAGTTTTTTTTTCTACCAGGTCACCAAGCTTGCGATTGTGCCTCTGAATCTTCTCCTTTTTCTCTTGATGCCGTTGTGCTCGACTGTGAAGCTTCTGGTTCTTTTCCCTGGTTTTGAGAAGACCTTCCGAATCTAAGATACATAAATCACACACAACAGTTACCTCTGTAAATAGTTTCCAGGTAGTGCAGAGCCGCAGTAGAACCCACTACTGTTCACAGTACAAAGATCCAAGAATTTAGCTCAAGAAGAGGTTACACATGAAGCAGACATCACTGCTCATGTGACTGTGGATCTCCATTTGTAATCATCATTATTGCAATGAGCCACTCAGTGACGACCAGGTTCAGCATCAGCATAGGGAGCATCTGACTTTCACCCATAAACAGTTATGTCAGGCAGAAATCCAGTTTGAAAAACTGGTGATCTGATTGTCCTGAGAAACCTGACACATGCCTTTAGAATCAGGGGACCATGCCATACCAGGAGAACAGACAACAGAACAGCCCAGAGCTCTGAAGTCAGAGCAGTGCAGCAGCACTTGGCAGAGGCGGATCAGCATGTGTGCAGCTGTTGTAACACAGAGACATGATGTGCTGCAAGGAAAACAGAAGCCCATCCACACAATAGGAAGGGCATGCATGCACCCTAACAGACTGAGGTCCCATGTGGGGAGCTCTTTCAGGTTCTGGATCCTAAGAGCTGCAAAGGCCACTGGGCTGAAGCAACACTTCACTGGAGTAACAACACACCACATACTCTCAGATAGAAACCCAGGAAGCACACACTCAAGTTCCAAACCAAGTTCACTGCCTTTTCCGAAAAACTTCCAAATGTTACATTATAAGCGAGCTTTCCAACTTCACTCTTATTTCCGAGCTGTTCACTGTCCACTAGCTGCCCTCCAAATTCTTTCCACCAAGGCTTTTGACATTCCTACTATCAACGCACTTCACTGTGCTCTGAGTCTCCAGCTTGATTCAACTCTAGGCATCCAGGGGCTCTTCCACTTGATAGCCAACACTCAGCTATTCTCAGATATAGGTCACCCCCAAACTGCGGAGCATCTCAGAGCCCCCCAAGCAGACTCTCACACTGCATGCTCAGTTACTCCCCACAAGACGGAGCTGCTTAAATGGAGACGAAACACTGAAGGAGCCCACTCAACTCTATACTACCATATTCCCATTGACATCTCTAGAGGGGTGCCTCTGCTCTATTTGCTCCTATGTCCCCCAATTTCCAGATGTTTCTCACCCAGGAAGGGCCCTCCCGTAAGTGCAGGCCAGCCCTCCTCCTCAAGCGCTCCTGTGCCATCTCAGCCTTTTCCTACGGCAGAGTTCTTAGCACCTCACACCGGGTCCCACCGCCTCTCTCCCCACCAGCACATAACACAGGTCTAAATGGCCAAGCACCCAGACTGCTGTCTTCCTGAGGACCGTGGGTGCAGGCCTGAGGTTTCTTAGACCTCCATTTCTCCTGAAAAGCATCTCTTAACTGTCTCTGCTCAATGTGAATGTCCTGAAGGTTCAGTTTCTTGGTTCTATCATAAACTTACATTTGGGAGCTCGTTCTTTTTCACGTTTCACGATCTCCACTGAGCTCTTCATAGGTGCTCACATCAATCTGTCTAGCCACGGTTCTGTGTCAGCATAGTTTTTAGCACAAATCTAATACCACAACTCACCCCAAGTGGCAAGAAATCATCACAGTCACCCCATCTGCAACCACGGCTGGTTCAGAACTCAAGTTATCCTTCTCTCCCTGTCATTTCCCCCAAAATGTCAAAACACCTCATGCTATTACAGCAATCTGATCTTGCTTCTCTGAATAAGTAGCTCTGACTGCACCAGAAATCGATTAACTAACTCAACCCCAAAACTGCATATAACCTAACTTTATTATCTAGGCCATATAATGTATCCACATTATACTGCATCATGAAACTGTAAACCAAAACACTGGAAAAGAAATATATTAGGTTCTACAGTTTATAATTCATACTCATCTGGACACATGCTATTTCACAAGTTTTACAGACAACTGGGTAGCAAGCCTTTTAATCCATGAATTTGAGTCCAACATCACTTCTGAAGTCTTACTGCTTTATAATTCTTTGAAAATTTGTGCTAGTGTGACTCAGAACATGGGAAGGAGACTCCACTGACCTCCCAGAGAGCACCAGCTTCCAGCCCTGACAGATCATCAGAGACACCCTGAGGAGCACTGCTCAAAGTGAGGCCTGCAGACCCGGGCCGCTCTGCAAACTGTTTCAGTCATGGCAAAAGACATACAGGACAGGACCAGGAATTAGCTTAGCAGCACAGGTGCCTGCCTGGCATGTGTGAGGACATCAGTTTGATCCCGAGTACCAAAAAAAAAAAAAAAAAAAAAAAGCAGCACAGGGTAACAGGTGTAGCGTGATGGTGGTGCACTTGCCTAGCATGTGCTAGGCCTGTGTTTGATCATCGGAATGACCCAAATAAACAAGTACAAGTTCAGAATCAGCATGCAGAAACCTTTTCCCCAAGCACGGCACGAGGACATGGCTGTAAGAGTCAAACCGTGATAATTCATCCAAGAATAGGGTTGAGCCCAGGATTTTGTAGAGCACAAAAAGGTTACCAGGTGACCGATGATTTGCTAGGGATACAAATCTGTTACACAGTCTGCTGTCTTAAGGTCATGTGTATAAAGACATGGTCCAGGCCAGGTGGCACACGACTATAATCCTAGCATTCAGGAGGCTAAGGCAGGAGGATCACTGTGAGTTCAAGGCCAGCCTGGAGTACAAAGTAAGGCCCTGCCTCAAAAAATCGAAACACAGGAGGGGAGGGAGAGAGGGAAAGAGGGAGAGAGGTGGAGTAAGTAGTCTGACCAAGTTGCCAAGTTGCCCAGGCTGAGCTTAAACTTGTAATCCTCCTGCCTCAGGCTCCTAGAGTGCTAAGATTATAGATGTAAACCAACTTGTAGCAGGGTCCATGTCTTTCTTGTGGTTGGAATTTTTGCTTCTGGGGTTAGAAGTCTGTAAAAAAGAACTGACTGGAGCTTTCCACTTGTTCATCAGAGATATGTGCATCTATAGTATATTTTGTATCTTCAGACATTTCACAGATGCCTGGGGGCAAAGCCTGGTCTGAACATCAAGGGAGGATAGGGAAGGAGGATGAAACCAACATTAACTAGCAAGGTCCTAGCCTGTTACGGAACCCAAGCATGTTGAGAAGGCATGCAAAGCTCAGCAACCATGGCCTGCAGTTGTGAGTGCCTGTGCACCATGCTGCCCTGCTTCGCTAGCTTTTCATCCAGAGCAGCTCTCCGTAAGGACTTCCTGAGCACAAACACTGTCAAAGGAATATGTGAGTAACATTCCACTGCATCTGAAGAAAAGAAAAGGATTCATGAGGCATAAAAGTGGCTCACCTGAAACCTTAATGTTATCTTCAGAAATACATGCTTATATTCTTAGATGTAAGATTTCTAAGAGGACTCAAATTTTGACAACCACTAAGGATATAGCATTAAGTAATACAAAATCAGGACAGATCAGCATTAAGTATTCAAATGTAATACAAAATCAGTACAGACCAAAGCATGTAGGAGATTCAATAAAGGGAAAAGTCAGTATTCTGTGCTCCTGGCATAAACTGATGATTATTTTGAGTTTTCCAAGTTAGATCCTGCACTTCCTGTTAGTTAAGGCAAAGGAGAGGAAAAGTTTCTTAATGGTTTTGTCTGGTCATGCTGGGGATCAGACTAGGGACTTCGCTCACATAAAGCACGAGCTCTACCATTGAGCCTATCCCCAGCCCTTCCATAATGTTTTGAGAAAGGTAGTAGATTTCGGAAGCTATCTATAACCTTATGTTGATACAAATTCTTTACATAAATGTTTTCAACACTCCAGGGGTAAGTCTTTGCTAGCTGTACGGAGGATCAGAGCTCTGCCCAGTCCAACATCCCAGCGCAATTCATTAGGGGAATGCTCGGCCAGCCTCACAGGACACAGAGGTACCAAGCCCAGCCCAGTAAAGGGCCCCAGAGCTGCCCATCAGGTAGCAACCAGCCTAGCTGACAGGTCTTAGAGAATCTGAGCCTTGCCCATCACAGCACAAGGCCCCGGCTCCATAGTTCAAAGGTTCAGCCCAGCTAGCCATGCAGTGGGTGCCAGAGGTTCCAAACTTCTCCCAGCCAGACACAAGGACCTGGTGGTGCCAACTCCGAGGGTGTGCCCCTGCTAGCTGCAGAGGATCAAAGCTCTGGCCAGGCCAGCATCCCAGAACAACCCAGTGCAGTACATCAGGGGAACAACCGGCCAACCTCACAGGCCACAGAGCACAAGGCTGCGGAGCCATAATAGAGGGATGCACCCTGGCTAGCCATGGGGATATTGGAGAATTGAAGCTCTGCCTAGCACAGAGTTCCAGTGAAATCCATTGGGAGGGTGCCTGCCCAGAGGAAAATGAGAAAAATAAGAAAGAGCAAGGGGCAGTCTCAGCCCTCACTAGCTGTGCACAGGATCCAGCTTTACCCAGTCCCGCGACTCAGCGCAACCTACCAGGGGAACGGCTGGCCAACCTCGAAGGACACAGAGGTACTGAGCCCAGCCCAGCTCAGGACCCCAGAGTTGCTCATGAGGGACTGACCAGCATAGCTGCAGGGCCTTGGAGAGCTTGGGCTCTCCCCACCAGAGAACAGGGCGCGTGCAAGCTCCATTCTTGAGTGGAGCGGCCTGTATGCCGGGCCCTAGAGCTCGCGGGCCCGCCCAGCCAGGAGCAAGGCACTGTAGGCCTGGGACTCGCCCAGGATTGCCTGGCACACCAGAGGCACTGAACCCCTTGCAGTCAGACTCAGGGTCCGGGAGGTGCCACACTCCAGGGTACGGTCCGCCTATCTGCCTGGGACTGGGACGCCTTGACCCCCACTCAGTAAGGTGGAGGCTCCACCCGCATACTCCAGGAGTGCACCCTCGCTACCTGCGCACAAGATCCAGCTCTACCGGGTCACATAACTCAGCACAACGCACCAGGGGAGCACCCAGTCAGCCTCACAGGACACAACCACACAGGTTCTAGAAGAAAATGACAAAACAAAAGACCAAGAGGCAGTCTCAATCCCCCAGTCCACTGAGAACAAACCCAAGAGACACTGAAATGGAAGACAGTGGGAGTCACACAACTGAACTTTCTGAAATGATAGAAAAGGCAGTAAAGAAACAGCTCGATGAAGCTATAGAGAAACTCAAATCAGAAATATTCTCCCAACTAAAAAATGAAATGAGAATCATTATTAAAGGAATGTTGTGTGTTTGTAAAGAAGATCAAGATAAAAAAAAATAGAGGAACTTAAGAAAATGATTAAAACTTTGAATGAACAATATAAGACACAAACAGAATGCATGAAACCGATGCAAAAGGAAATGCAGGAAATGAAAAATTCCATGAAGGTTTGAAAAACCGCTTGAATGAAGCTGAGGATAGAATCTCAGATCTTGAAGACAGCATGGGAGCTCAAGGCCACGAAAGAAAAGATCTCTTAAAAAATACTAAGGAGCCAAGAAACAACAATTCAACAGCTGCAAGATGATGCCAAGAGAAATAACATAAGATCAATAGGCATAAATGAAAAAGCAGGGGTCAATACTAATGACCTGCGAAGACTATTCACAGAAATAATAACAGAAAACTTTCAAAACATGGGAAGAGAATGTGAAATACAGGTAACTGAGGCAAACAGAACCCCAACTGACCATAATCAAAATAAATCTTCACCCAGACATGTAATAATTACACTATCAGAAGTACAGCACAAGAACAAAATACTCAAAGCTGTCAGAGAAAAGAAACAGATCACGAATGAAGGAAAGCCTATCAGAATCATGGCAGACTGAGCTCAACACAAACCTTTAAGTTAAGAAGAGCTTGGGGTGAAGTGTTTCAAATCCTGAAACAAAACAACTTTCAACCAAGATTGATGTGTCCTGCAAAACTACCCTTAAAAATTGATGGAGAAATAAGATACTTTCATGACTAAGAACAACTGAAGAAATTTATGGCCACCAAACTAACACTACAAAGAGTATAGAAAGACACTCTAGAAACAGACAAAGATACCTGCAGTCCTAAGAACAAAAACAAAAGGAAACCACTAAGTAGGGTTAACAATTGAACAGAAAATGTAGAAAACCAACAACAGAAAGATATCATGAACGAGATGACCCAGTACATATCAATTATATCAATCAATGTAAATGGTCTCAACTCACCAATAAAAAGAAACAGACTAGCAGAGTGGGTTAAGAAACAAAACCCAACAATATGTTGTGTACAAGAAACACATTGCACTCAAAAGGAAATTCACAGACTAAAAAATCAAAGGCTGAAAACAATACTCCATGCAACAGGAACCCAGAAAAAAGCAGGGGCAGCTATTATGTTTTCAGACAATATGAACTTCAAACTGAAAATGATCAAAAGAGATAAAGACAATCACTACATACTTTTTAGGGGAAAACTTCAAGAGGAAGAGATTACAATCATAAATATCTATGCACCAAATATGGGAGCACCCAACTACGTAACAAAATTCTTAATAGACATGAAAAACCAAATAAACAATAATACAGTAATAACAGGGGACCTTAACACCCCACTGTCACAGAGAGACAGATCAACCAAACAAAAAATGAGCAAAGAAACAACACAACTTAACAAATAGACCTAGTAGATGCGTACCGAGTATTCCACCCATCAACATCAGAATACACATTCTTCTCAGCTGCACATGGGTTATTCTCTAAAATAGATCATATACAGGTCTACAAAACATGCTTAAGTAAATGCAAAGCAACTGAAATAATTCCATTCATATTATCTGACCATAGCGCAGTAAAATTGGAAACGAAAGACAAAAAAACCTACAATAACCGCATAAACACATGGAGATTAAATAATACTCTCCTAAATAACCAATGGGTCACAGAAGACATTAAAGAAGAAATTAAACAATATCCAAAATTGAATGAAAATGCAAATACACATTACCGAAACCTGTGGGATACAATGAAAGCAGTCCTCAGAGGGAAATTTAGAACACTAAACTCTCACACCAGAAAAATGGAAAGAACACACATAAACAACCTAATGCTGCACCTCGAACTTGTAGAAAAAGAAGAGCAAGTCAAGTTCAAAGCCCAAGAAGGGAGGAAATTACTACGATTAGAGCAGAAATTAATGCAATTGAAACTAAGAAAAAAATACAAAGAATTAATGAACCAAAGAGTTGGTTCTTTGTAAGAGTAAATAAAATTGATAAACCCCTAGCCAACCTTATCAAAAAGAGGAAAGAAAAAACTCAGATTCATGCAATAAGAAATGAAAAGGGTGAAATCACTACTGACCCTGTGGAAATACAGAAAATCATCAACACCTACTTTGAAAACCTTTACTCACATACATTCGATAACACAGAAGAAATGGACAGATTCCTAGAAACCTATGAATTACCAAAGCTGAATCAAGAAGATATACAGCTGCTGAATAACCCAATTTCAGCTAATGAAATTGAAAATGTAATTAGGAAACTACCAACAAAGAAAAGCCCAGGCCCTGATGGATTCACTGCTGAATTCTACAAGAAATTTAGGGAAGACAATGCCAACACTCCTTAAACTCTTCAATGAAAGTGAAAGGGAAGTAAGTCTCCCTAACTCATTCCTGGAAACAAGTATTACCCTAATACCAAAACCAGAGAAAGACCCTACCAAAAAAGAAAATTACAGGTCAATCTCCCTCATGAACATAGATGCAAAAATCCTCAAAAAAATACTAGCAAATAGAATAGAGAAAGATATCAGAAAGATTATACACCACGATCAAGTGGGATTCATCCCAGGAATGCAGGGATGGTTCATCATACGCAAATCAATAAATGTGATCAACAGGGCCAAGGACAAGAACAACACGATCATCTCAATAGATGTAGAACAAGCTTTTGACAAAATCCAACAGCCATTCATGATAAAAACCCTACAGAAAATCAGAGTAGATGGTCTCTACCTCAACCTGATAAAAGCTATATATCATAAACCAACAGCCAACATCTTACTAAACGGAGAAAAATTGAAAACTTTCAACCTAAAATCAGGAACAAGACAAGGATGTCCATTATTACCACTCCTATTCAATATAGTTCTGGAAATGTTAGCCAGAGCAATTAGATAAGAGAAAGAAATAAAGGGAATAAGGATAGGAAAGGAAGAGGTGAAATTATCATTATTTGCAGATGATATGATACTCTACATAGAAGACCCCCAAAGATCCATTAGAAGACTTCTAGAAGTAATAACCAAATTCAGTAATGTAGCTGGATACAAAGTGAACACTCAAAAATCAATAGCATTCCTGTACACAAACAACAAAGTCACTGAGAGAGAAATAAGGGAAACCACACCCTTCACTATAACATCCAAAAAATGAAATACTTAGGAATCAATCTAACAAAGGAAGTAAAAGATCTATACAGTGAAAATTACATTATTCTAAAGAAGGAAATAAAAGATTTCAGAAAATGAAATGATATTCCCTGCTCATGGATAGGAAGAACAAACATCGTGAAAATGGCCATTCTCCCAAAAATTATTATACAGATTCAATGCAATCCCAATCAAAATACCACTTGCCTACCTCACAGAGCTAGAGAAAGCATTCCTGAAATTCATCTGGAACCAGAAAACACCTAGAATAGCAAAGGCAATTCTGGGCAACAAAGGGAAGGCAGGAGGCATCAAAATCCCTGACTTGAAACTACACTACAAAGCTACTGTGATAAAATCAGCATGGTACTAGAATCAAAACAGACCTGAAAATCTATGGAATAGATTAGAAAATACAGCCACAACTACAAACACACTTAGCCACCTCATCTTTGACAAAGGGACCAAACATGTACATTGGAAGAAAGATAGGCTCTTTAACAAATGGTGCTGGAAAAACTGACTTTCTATATGCCATAAACTAAAACTACATTGATGCCTATGACCATGCACTAAAATAAAGTCAAAATGGATCAAAGATCTGAATATTAAAACAGAGACACTAAACTTACTAGAAGACAGAGTAGGTAAAAATCTTGATGACATAGGAGTAGGCAGAGAGTTCATGAACAAAAATCAGATTGCACAGGAAACACTTTCCAGAATCAACAACTAGGATCTCACCTTACTAAAAAGTTTTTGCATGTCGAAGGAAATCTCCAACAGAGTGAAAAGAAAACCCACGAATTGGGAAAATATCTTAGCCAATTGTTCATCACACAAAAGGACTTCTATCTAAAATGTATAAAGGATTAAAAGAAATCAGGCCCCTAAAATTCAAGGACCCAATCCAAAAATGGGCATGTGAGATGAATACACACTTCTCAGAGAAACAAATACAAATAGCAAATAAATATATGAAAAAATGTTCAACATCAATGGTCATTTGGGAAATGCAAATTAAAACAATACTGAGATTCCATCTCACTCCAGAAAGAATGGCCAAGATTAAAAAATCAACCAACAACAAATGCTTGGAGGGACTGTGGGGAAAAAGCAACTCTTTCCCACTGTTGGTGGGAGTGCAGACTGGGGCAACCAGTGTGGAAGTCAGTGTGGAGATTCCTCAAGAAGCTTGGATTAGAGATCCCATTCAACCCAGCTATCCAACTTCTGGGTATTATCCCAGAGGAATTGAAAACATCATACCACATTGATACTTGTGCACCCATGTTTATAGCAACACAATTTGCAATAGCCAGATCTCAGAAACAACCAAAGTGCCCATCAATCAAAGAATGGATAAAAAAGATGTGGTATTTTTATACAATGGAATACTACTCAGCTGTTAAGAAAATTGCATTGAGACTTTTATAAGTAAATGGACACGACTTGAGACCATACTCATAAGTGAGATAAATCAAACCCACATGCATAAATACCGTATTGTCTCCCTAGTGTAAGAAACTGAAAAAGTATCTATCATCCAAAATCTATAATAAATACTAAGGAAGGGTAAAAAACAGCTCAAAGAGCAAAAGTAATTGGGAAGGTAAAAGGGGGAAAGAGGGAACGGAAAAGGAAAAGATATAAATCTGTATATATGTATATATAAGATAACTAAAACGAACACACTGCTGAATGTATTCATTACTAAGAAAGAACAATTAATACTCATACGATTAGATCAATTTTACATGTCTATATATGTTAACGTAAACAACCATGTTAAAGATAACGATACGCAATATTGCAACCATTGTCAAGTTTCTATCATCCTGTTTTGTAAACCTGCAATGTTACTGTTGTGCATTTAATCATTTGTTTGTCTCTTATGCTTTTTGTCTTTGTTATATGTGTCTTTTTTTCTCGTAAGTAAATTAAAAAAAAAGAAACAAAGGCTGTCTCAATCCCCCAGCTCACTGAGAACAAACCCAAGACACAATGAAATGGAAGACACTGAAAATCATACAACTAAACTTCATGAAATGACAGCAACTGAAGCAAAGAACGAACTCCATGAAGCTAAAGAGGAAATCAGATCAGAAAAAAATCTCTGAGCTAAAAAATGAAATGACAATCATTATGAAAGAAATGCTGTGTATATATAAAGATCAAGATAAAAAAAACACTAGAAGAACACAAGAAAATGATGGGAACTTTCAACAAAACAAGACACAAATAGAATGCATGAAACAGATGCAAAGGGAAATGCAAGAAATTAAAAATTGCATTGAAAGTTGGCGAAACCACTTGAATGAAGCTGAAGATAGAGTCTCAGACTTTAAAGACTGCATGGGAACTTATGATCATGACAGAAAAGATCTCTTAAAAATAACAAGGAACCAGGAAACAACAATTCAACAGCTACAAGATGACACCACATGAAATAACATAAGATTAATAGCATCAATGAAAAAGCAGGGGTCAATACTAACGAACTATGAAGACTACTCACAGAAATAATAGCAGAAAATTTTCTAAACATGGGAAAAGAATCTGATATACAGGTAAGTGAGGCATACAGAACCCAATTAACCATAACCAAAATAAATCTTCACCCAGACATATAATAATTAGGGTATCAGAAATATAGCACAAGAACAAAATACTAAAAGCTGTCAGAGAAAAGAAACAGATAACCTATGAAGGAAAGTCTATCAGAATCACGGCAGACTTCTCAACACAAACCTTCAAGTAAAGCAGAGCATGGAGTGAAGTATTTCAAATCCTGAAAGAAAATAACTTTCAACCCAGATTGATGTACCCTGCAAAACTATCCTTAAAAATTGATGGAGAAATAAGATACTTCCATGACTAAGAACAACTGAAGAAATTTATGGCTACTAAAGCAACACTACAAAGAGTACTGAAAGACACTCTCAAAAGAGACAAAGATAGTTACAATCCTAAGAACAACAACAAAAGGAAACCACTAAGCAGGGTAAACAATTGAACAGAAAATGTAGAAAACCAACAACAAAAAGATATTATGACAGGGATGAGTCGGTACATATCAGTTATATCAATCAATGTAAATGGTCTCAACTCACCAATAAAAAGAATCAGACAGGCAGACTAGGTTAAGAAACAAAATCTAGCTGGGCCTGGTGGCACACGCCTTTAATCCTAGTACTCAGGAGGCTGAGGCAGCAGGAGCGTTGTGAGTTCGAGGCTGGTTTGGTCTACAACGCGAGAGCAAGGCCGGCCTGAGCTACACAGTGTGACCCTGCCTCAAAAAAACTAGGGTCGGGAGTTTGCCTCAGTGGCTTAAGCGTCTGCCTGACAGGCGTAAGGTTATGAGTTCAATCCCCGGTGCTGCCAAAAAGAAAAAAATATAACGAAATCCAACAATATGCTGTGTACAAAAAACACATTTCACTCAAAAGGAAACTTACAGACTAAAAATTAAAGGATGGAAAACAATACTCCATGTAACAGGAACCCAGAAAAAAGCAGGGGTAGCTATTATGTTTGCAGACAATGTGAACTTCAAACCAAGAATGACCAAAAGAGATAAAGAAGATCACTATGTACTTGTTAGAGGAAAACTTGAAGAGGAAGCAATTACAATCATAAATGTATATGCACCACACATGGGAGCATCCAACTATGTAAGACAAATCTTAATAGACATGAAAAATCAAATAAACAATAGTACAGTTATAATGGTGGAACTTAACACCCCACTGTCACAAAGACACAGATCAACCAAACAAAAAATCAGCAAACAAATAACAGAATTGAATCAAACTTGTGAACAAATGGACCCAGTAGATGTGTACCGAGTGCTCCACCCAACATCAAGATACACATTCTTCTCGGCTACACATGGGTCATTCTCTAAAACAGATCATACACTAGCCCACAGAACATGCTTAAGTAAATGCAAATGAACTGAAATAATTCCATGCATATTATCTGACCATAGCACAATAAAATTGGAAATTAATGACAAACCCACAAGAACCCAATAAGCACAGGGAAATTAAATAGCACTCTCCTAAACAACCAATGGGTCACAGAAGAAATTAAAGAAAACAGTAAACAATATCTACAATCGAATGAAAATGCAAATACAAATAAATTACCAGAACCTGTGGGACACAATGAAAGCAGTCCTCAGAGGGAAATTTATAGCACTAAACTCCAACATCAGGAAAATGGAACAAACACAAATAAAGAATCTAATGCTGCACCTCAAACTTCTAGAAAACAGAAAAGCAAGTCAAGCCCAAAGTCTAAAGTAGGGAGCAAACTATAAAGATCAGAGCAGAAATTAACACACTGGAGTCTAAAAAGAAATACGAAGAATTAATGAATCAAAGATTTGGTTCTTTGAAAGAATAAATAAAATTGATAAACCCCTAGCCAACCTTATCAAAAAGAGGAAAGAAAAAACTCAAATCGATGCAATAAGAAATGAAAAGGGTGAAATCACTACAGACTCTGTGGAAATACAGAAGATCATTAACACCTACTTCGAAAACTTTTACTCACATTGGTTCGATAACACAGAAGAAATGGACAGATTCCTAGAAACCTATGAATTACCAAAGCTGAATCAAGAAGATGTAAAACTGCTGAATAACCCAATTTCAGTTAATGAATCTGAAAAATTTAATTAGAACCTTACCAACAAACAAAAGCCCAGGTCCTGATGGATTCACTGCTGAATTCCTCAAGAAATTTAGGGAAGACTTAATGCCAACACTCCTCAAACTATTCAATGAAATGGAAGTGGAAGCAAGTCTCCCTAACTCATTCCTGGAAGCAAGTATTACCCTAATATCAAAACCAGAGAAAGACCCAACCAAAAGAGAAAATTACAGGCCAATGTCTAATCAACATAGATGCAAAAATCCTCAATAAAATACTGGCAAATAGAATGCAACTACTTGCAAATAGAATACAATAAGCCGTCAAGAAAATTATATACCTTGATAAAGTGGGATGCATCCCACGAATGCAGGTAGGGTTTAACATACACAAATCAATAAACATAATACACCATATCAACAGATTCAAGGACAAGAATCACGTGATCATCTCAACAGATGCACAAAAAGCTCTCGACAAAATCCAACACTCATTCATGACAAAAACCCTAAAGAAAATCTGATAAAAGTCACATATCATACATAAACCAACAGCCAACATCTTACTAAATGGACAAAAACTGAAAACTTTCAACCTAAAATCAGGAACAAGACAACTGCCTTGGAAACATTGGCCAGAGCAATTAGATGAGAGAGAGAAATAAAAGGAATAAAAACAGGAAAGGAAGAAGTTAAATTATTCTTTGCAGATGACATTGTACTCTACATAGAAGACCTTCAAAAATCCATTAAAAGACTTCTACATGTAATAACCAAATTCAGTAATGTAGCTGGATACAAGGTCAACACTTGGAAATCAATAGCATACACAAACAACAAACTCTCTGTGAGACAAATAAGGAAAACTACACTCTTCACTATAGCATCCAAAAAAATGAAATACTTAGGAATCAATCTAACAAAGGAAGTGAAAGATCTATACAGTGAAAATTACATTAAAGGAAATCGAAAAGGATTTAAGAAAATGGAAAGACATTCCCTGTTCATGAAGAAGAACAAAGGTTGTGAAAGTGACCATTTTCCCCAAAATTGGTACACAGATTTAATGCAATTCCAATCAAAATACGACTTGCATACCTCACAGAGTTAGAGAAAGCATTCCTGAAATTCATCTGGAACCAGAAAAGACCTAGAATCGCAAAGGCAATTCTGGGCAACAAAGCTAAATAAGCCAGCAGGCATCACAATCCCCAACTTGAAACTATATTACAAAGCTACTGTGATATAATCAGCATGGTACTGGAATCAAAACAGATCTGAAGATCAATGGAATAGATTAGAAGATACAGCCACAACTACAAACACACTCGGTCACCTCATCTTTGACAAAGGGGCCAAACATGTACATTGGAAGAAAGATAGCCTCTTTAGTAAGTGGTGCTGGAAAAACTGGCTTTCCATGTACCAAAAACTAAAACCAGATCCATGTCTATCACCATGCACTAAACTAAAGTCAAAATGGATCATAGATCTAACTATTAGAACAGAAACACTAAATCTGTTGGAAGTCAAAGTAGGTAGAAAACTTGATGACACAGGAGTAGGCAGAGTTCATGAACAAAAATCAAACTGCACAGGAAATACTTCCCAGAATCAACAACTGGGATCTCGTCTTATTAAAAAGTTTTTGCATGTCAAAGGAAATCACCAACAGAGTGAAAAGAAAACCCACAAATTGGGAAAATATCCTAGCCCACTGTCCCTCAGACAAAGGACTTCTATCTAGAAAAAAAAGACTTAAAACATCAGGCCCCCAAAATTCAAGGACCCAATCCAAAAATGGGCATCTGAGATGAATACACACTTCTCAGAGAAAGAAATACAAATGGCAAATAAATATATGAAAAAAATGTTCAACATCAATGGTCATTCAGGAAATGCATATTAAAACAACACTAAGATTTCACTTCACTCCAGAAGAGTGGCTATCATCAAGAAATGGCCACAGTTAAGAAATCAACCAATAACAAATGCTGGAGGGACTGTGGGGAAAAAGGAACTCTTCTCCACTGTTGGTGGGAGTGTTGGTTGGTACAACCATTGTGGAAATCTGTGTGGAGATTCCTCAAGAAGCTAGGATTAGAGATCCCCCCATTTGACCCAGCTCTCCCACTTTTGGGCATTTTCCCAGAAGAATTGAAAACAACATATCACAGTGATATCACAGTGTGCACCCATGTGTATAGCAACCCAATTTATAATAGGCAAATCTTGGAAACAACCCAAGTGCGCATCAGGCAAGGAATGGATAAAAAAGATGTGGTATTTTTATACAATGGAGTACTTAATCAGCTATCAAGAAAGACTGCATTGAGACTTTTATAACTAAATGGACATGACTTGAGACCATACTCGTAAGTGAAATAAATCAAACTTACATGTGTAAATACCATACTGTCTCCCTAGTGTAAGAAACTGAAAAAGTATACATGATCCAGTATCTATAATAAATACTGTGTAAGGGTAAGGAACTGCTCAAAGAGGAAAAAGTTAATTGAGATAGAGGAAAGGAGGAAAGAAGGGAAAAAGAAAAAAACATAAATTTGTGTGTGTGTATATATATATATACACACACACACACACACATAAGATAGCTAAAATGACTACACTAATTGTATTAGTTATTGGAAAAAAACAGTTAATACTCACTTGATTAGATCAATTTTATGTATCTGTTAATCTAAGCAACGCTTTTGAAGGTTACAATATGCAATATTGCCACCATTGTCAAATTCTTATCATCTTGTTTTGTAAACCTATACTGTTACTGTATTGGGTTTGTTGTTGTTGTCTCTTTTGCTTTTTGTTTTTTGTTTCTTTGTCTTTTTTTCTCTTAAATAAAAATAAATAAATAAATGTTTTCAAGCAGAAAGGAAGGCAAGTCCAGATTGACCACTGATAAGAAAATCTGAAATCCAAAATATAGCAAATCCAAATTTCTGAGTGCCAAAATCAAGTCAGACGTTCACTTGACTTCATGTAACAGGGCACAAAGTACAGGTATGCTGAAAATATTATATACAATGACTTTCAGAGTAAGCATTGAAGATGTATATAAAACACAAATGAATTGTTTTTAGACATGGCTCCTATATTTCATTAATGTATATGCAAATATTCCAAGATCTCAAAAAATTTGAAATCTGAAACACCCCAGTTCCAGGCATTTCCGATAAAGGGTACTCAGCTTGTCATAGCCCTTTCCAAGTCACTTTCCCATTCTTCTTTCCTCAAGCGGCCTCCAATGCATCAATCCCAGGAAATTCTACAGGACCTCTTTATTAGGGCCACAGCAAGGGAGGCAAATTACTTACTTTTCTTCATTTCTTCATTTCCTTTACATATTGTTTGTTTCAGTTGTTCAATCCTCATCTTGCAAGACATTATTTTCCATCTCTGAAAAAAAGCATGCAAAAAATAATGAATGTTGTCTCTTATGATTAACATTATTATCTATCTGGAATCACTACATAGTTTTATACATCCTAGAAAACATAATAAAGAAAAGACCACCATAATTATATTAGTTACAGTTTTTGTAACTTTGGTAGATTACAAAACACAAAACATTATTATGGATCATGGCAAAGGTTGCTAGGAAATTCAGAGACATACATACAGTTCTTCTGCATGTGACAAAGAGCACAGAGAAAAATGTCCAGTGACATTTTCTCAACCCATTCTGTCCAGCACATAGCTAGCTATTAGTCATATGTAACTATTTCAAATTCAATTAAAATTACATGAAATAATTCAGCTTTTTCCTCACACTGTCCACACATCAAAAGGTCAACACCACAAGAGTCTAATGGTTACCATTCTGGACACTGTCCATACAAAATATTTGTATCATCGCAAGTCTTACTGATGTTCTGCTCTAAAGTTTTAGTGTTGGGTTACAAAGGAAACTACTAACATCACTGAATTATCTGAACATCACTGAAGTAAATGTTGCCTGCACATTAACAAAATGTACAACAAAACAAATTTTTTCCAAAACTACATAATGCATTGACACTCTAGCCAGGTATGGTGGCACACACCTCTGATCCCAGCACTGGGGAGGCTGAGATAGGAGGACTGTCATGAATTTGAGGCTAGCCTGGGCTACATAAGCTAGTTCAAGGACAGCCTGCACTACATAATGAGACCCTACCTCAAAAAAACAAAACAACGACTCTCAAATGCCCCAGAAAATGATATGAAACATAAAATTGCCTCTTTACATTACCAAGAATGGTACAGCCAGTACACCCACCCTTAAAGAATCAATAAAAACAGGGAAATATTAGCTAAAAAAAAAAAGTATGATTATTCTCTAACATTCCCAAAAATGTGGATGCTTAAAACAATACAAAAATATTTAGAGCACTAACACTTATCTAAGAGGTCTAAGGGTGCAAGACAGAGCAGATTGCAGGGATGCAACAGTGAGGGAAGGCCAATAAACTTAGGGGAAAGATGTGTGCAGAAAGGAGTTAGAAACGAGGCATCTTCACATTTTTTTTTTTTTTTCTTTTTGAGATAGGGTCACATTACGCAGCTCGGGCTGGTCTTGAGTTCACTGTGTAGCCCAGGCTGGTCTCGAACTCTCATGATCCTCCTGCCTCAGCCTCACAAGTGCTGGCATTATAGGCATGCATCACCACACCTGGCTTCTTCACTTTTAAAAGGCAGTGGTCTTGAAGTTTTTGATAGAAAAATCAGACAGCATTAGAAAATTTTTCCACAGAACATACTTTGCTTACAACATTTGAAGTTCTACCATTAAGCACAATAAAACTATGCATGTTAAATGTGGGAAAAAAAGTAAATACTGCAGAAGAATAAAAGGAAACATGACCATTAGCCTGACTTCTTACAATTTCTCAGGGTAACCTCTGTGTGTGTGTGTGTGTGTGTGTGTCTGCTGCACGCGTATGCTGCTGGAAATTAAATGCAGGGCCTCCTAAGTGCTAAGTACGCACTCCTCCACTGAGCTGTACCCCTCCACCCCAAAGGTAATCTCCTAAAATTAAGAGAGATGTACCTTTTCAGATTTTGTAGAGTATATTTAAAATATGCATGCAAATGGAATCATATTTATGTTTATTTTATTTTTAAATTAAAATATATCTTGGACATACTTCCTAATACAGGTAGACTGATCATATTTTAAAATTTTTTAAATAATTTTTAATTGCATGGTAATTGAGAGCCAGGAGCTTGGCTCAGTGGCTTAAGTGCCTGCCTGGCAGGCCTGAGTTTGTGAGTTCAATCCCTGGTACCAACAAAAAATAAATAAATAAATAAATAAAATGAGATTGCATGGTAATTGTATATATTTACAGGGTTCAGTGTGATATTTCAACACATGAATACAAAGACTGTTCTTTTTAACACAATACCACAGCTGTTTGTCTCCTCCTGACCAATGGACATTCAGCTTCCTCATCCATAAACCTGCATTCTCATGCATTTCGCCAGGAGGTAAACTGCTGGGTGTGCTACATGTGTTTTTTAAAGCAACCACCACAAAAACAAACAACTATGGCCATTATCCCCAAACTGTCTCCAAATCAAATATTCCAACAGGGAATAAAAGTGTTGTCAACCAAACTCGTTATTTTCCTATATTATATTCATTTTCTCACTGTTAATTTTGTTTAGGATTTCTAATATATACAGAACTTTTTAACTTTTATGTCATCTGCCCAAGTGTTTTCCTCTGTGGCTTATAAAGTTCTTCCCCAAGATTCCATAAAACCTCTCCAACACTTTCTTTTAATTATCTTTATGTGGCGGACGGAGAGGAAAGGAAGGGGACATAAAAAGAAGATAAGCCATGTACATGTACCAACTCCCCATGATTAATGTGAATCAGTATGTACTGCAAACATGCACTAATAAAAACAAATATCTTTATAAGTTTACATTTAATCATTAAACTTTCTGTAATATATTTATTATGAATAATTTTTGCTAAAAAGATGGCCCATTGCTTTTGTAATTCTATACCAATACCAAATTTATAATTAGCCCTTATGATGGCTCCAAAATTAACTGCTTGTGCCCTAGTTTTGATATCAAAGAGAAATATTTGAGAAGGCTGCACCACCAATCTATTTAAAAAAGACTGTCAAAGTGATCAAATTTTTTTTTCTTTTTGAGACAGGGTCTCACTCTGTAGTTCAGGCCAGCCTTGAATTCTATTTAACCCAGATTAGCCTCAAACTTGTGGTGATCCTCCTGCCTCAGCCTCCCAAGTGCTGAGGTTACAGGTGTGCACCACCACACTTCATTTTCAAAAATAAATTTAAATTCAAAATGACTTAAACTCTATCAACTTAAAAACATGTAGCACCAAATATAAAGAATAAAACAATAAATACTTTTTAGAACTTACCAATTGATCTGTTATCCATTTTCCTTCCATAGCTCTTATTACTCTGGGGGGAAAGTACATAGACAATAAGCTCTTAAAACTAATAAAATTTTGTGAAACTCAAAAAACAAAATCAACTGTATAGAGTAAGTGCTTAGAAGCAGCTAGCCAAAGGACTTGCCATGGCAAGTGTTTCCCCAGTTACTCGCCCTCTGCAATTTCTCACTTCCTTCCCTTGGCATTGCTGATACTCCCAGCAGCTTCATACATATCCATAGTGAACTTCCACCGACACCTGGTCTTGTCCTCAGAACTCCCTCAGCCACAGTTCCTAACACCAGTTACATGAGTACTCAAGGTCTAAAGCAGTGGGGTTAACGCCCAAGACATGGGATAGAGTGGCACCTCTGAAAACGTATCCTATGAACATGGAACATTTTATGGAATAAAGTGCTCTATGGGGGAGAAAGTTTCTGGGATTGAGTCATCTAGAGAAATGGGTGAGTTAAGTAAATTCAAGTCTGTCTAAAGCAGAATTTCAGGAGACTTAATCTGCTCATGAATGTGTCTACTAGACAGGGAAGACTCACTCCAAAACTTCAGACCCCACTTTAGGATTCCCTGGCAAAGACACTAACTGTTCTCACCAGCAGAAGACAGACAGTGGAAGGGAAGCACTGAGGCAGACGCTGTATGCACCAAGGCCTAGAGAGGCAAACTCCCAGTCTACAGAGACCCCAATCCCATCCTTGTCATGGTCTGGGAAGTTTACATTTGTAACCCCATGGAAACGTTATTCGAATTCTAGCTAGTTAATTCCAATCTACCTCTTCCAGTGCAACTCATGGTGAGAATAAACATACTAAGACATATTTATAGTTATAGGGAACCAAAGGGTCCTGAGTGTGGCCCAGATGAAGATTCAATGGAACAAAGGCCTCAACTCAGGCCTAATCCAGATTTTATTAATTCATGAAGAAGGGAGTGCCTTGAGGATGAGTGACTGTGAGAATAGCAGGAACGACATGAGTACTGTGAGCTGAGCTAGGCAGGAGGCCTGAAAGCACCTATGCAATATGCAGAGAGAAGGATATGCAGAAAGACCAATCTGCATAACACAGTTGAGGTAGTATTTAATGTTTAGGGGGCAGCTGCTTCAGCTCTGATATGCAAACTTTTCTGCCCTGGGAAATTTTAGCCTCTTATCTCAAGGTTCAAAACCACTGGACAGCTCTGGAGATGGCTCTACATCCTGCCTGGCTCAATTATGTTTTAGGAGTTATAGGGTGGGGAAACTAACTGTGGCCTAGCTTCAAAGATTAGGCATCGGCAATTCACCCAGCCCTATTTACCTTGCTTACAACCAACTGAAGGGAAAAGGAAATAGCTTAGCCAGCTCTGTACATATCAGTACATGGAGATAGGGCCAGGTTTAGCCAAAGAGGAGAAACTGCTCTTTGTTCAAGGAGAAACAAAGAGCAGGTGGTCCTCCACACCAGTCTTTCTGCAGAAAGTTCCACAGGACAATTCTCAAACCTAGGGGCTGATTCATCAGGCACTCCTTAACAACTCAGATTCCCAGGTCTCAGTTCAGAACTGAGCTAAGAGTGCAAAAGGAAGAACTGCAAGACACAACACTTTTCAGCATTACTTCGGTTACTGGCTTTGTACACAGGTATCTGCAGACCATGATGTGCAAATCCTGACACAGAAGGGGAAAGGCAAATCAAAGTAGGAAGATCCTGTTGGGACAACTAGCACTAATTTCAGTCTAATTAAGCCCACTATTGTGGACCCATTTGCCAAGCATTGCCCAGGACCAGCGGCCCTGATTACGCTCAGCGAGTACACACTGTCTACCAGGCGCCAGGTCTGAGGCCAGTGTTTTCTGAAACTTGATAGTCTCTCCCATGGCACCTTTCCTAGATTCACTCCTTTCCCACACTCAGCAAGACTGCAGTTAAGCTCAGTAAATCACCACCCAATGCACAGTGGTACCTCAGTTCACGAACTTAATTCATCCCATGTGAACCAAATCAAATTTCCCCATAAGGTTCAATGTCTCACAATGAGAAATTCTTAAACAGAAGCGATTTTTTTTTGCTGAACATACTTGCAAAAAGAAAGCATTCCAGAACCTTGGTACACCTATTTGCATACAATGGCAATGAATTAAACCAAGTCATGACAGACAGCCTCCACAAATCAAAAAGCAAAAACTCACTCCTTTTGAAATTCTTCTTGCTTGCTCTTAAGTAGGCTTAACCTTTCCTTCTTGTCAATAAACCTGTAAGAAAATAAGTCAATGTTTTATTTAGATGTTCATTTTTCTCAGTCTTGTAAGATTACACAAGCTCCTAAGGGCTGATCATACTTCACCATCCTGAAGCAAACACATGTCATTTCAATGAGATGCACATAGCTGCTTACCACTGAATATTTTAAAACTAAATTCCAATCTTCACCTTTAAAAGCCTTTCCTGGGCTTATAAAATGTTTGCACATTCTCCCCAACCACAGGTTAAATTCTTTTCCAAAGCATGCACATCAGAATACCGAGATGAATTTGAATTCAAGATAACTGAAGCTTCTGTTACAAAAATAATTTTAGCGCCAGGCACAGTGGCCTGTAATTTCAGTACTCGGGAGGCTGAGGCAAAAGGATTGCCTTAAGTTCGAGGCCAGTCTAGAGTACACAGGGAATTCAAGGCCAACCTGAGCTACACAGCAAGACCCTGTCTCAAAAAAAAAAAAAAAAAAAAATAATAATAATAATAATAATACTGAAACTTAATTTAATCCTGCCCTCTCCTGTAAACTGAGTCCTTGTAATTTTTAAAGTATTACGTTTTTCATTGTAAACTAACAAGTTACTCAATAGATTTCAAAAGGAAGGTGCATAAATAAAAGTGCTGTTAATTTTCTGTATCTAATAGTCTTCTACCCATTCTACTTCATCCTTATTTTCTTTCTCCTACTTTTATTTTGGGTTTAATTTGTTGTTTTCAGTTTAATGTGGCAATCTACATCACTGATTTTAATCCTCTCTTTCTTAAAGTTTAATTTACTTACTTCAACTAATACCAAGAAACCCTAACAACTATTCTTATTAATGTGACACCACAGAAAGTTTCCATACATACATGCCTTGTACAATGCTTAAACCAGATTAACCATACCTCCTCAAATATCTATCATTTCTTTATGGTAAAGCATCTGGGGTCCCTCTACCTAGCTTCTGAGACATGCCACACACTAACGCGGCCCACAGTCTCCCCGCTGGGCAACAGCACAGCCCTTTCCCCTCCCTGCCTGGCTTCTGACAGCCACCATACCCTTCTACACTTTCCTATCATCTCTCATTTTTAAAGATTCCTCATATGAGAGAAAACATGCAACATTTTACTTTCTGAGTCTGGCTTATTTTGCTTGTCTCTAGTTCCACCCATTTTCCTGTGAATGACAGAGTTTTGTCCTTCTTCATGGCTAACACTCCAGTGCATACGTACGACTACATTTTCTTTATCGGCTAATCTGTTGAAGGGCATCCAGAGCTTAGTACTGTGACCTGCACAGCAAGATGTGGATTTGCAGGTGTCCCTACAGTATGCTGACTTTAACTGTTTTGGGATATATTGAGTGGAACAGCTGAATGAAGTGGTTTTTTAGGAATCTTTGTTCCAATTTCTATAGTGGTTGCAGTAGTTTACATCCCCACCAACAATATAGAAGGGTTCCTTTCCCTTACATTCTCATGAACATTTATGTATGTATGAATGTTTTATTTATTTCAGTTGCGGGTTTTTTTTTTCTTCTTCTTCATTTTTCTGGTAGTTTTTTTGAGACAGTTTCACTTTGTAATTGAAGGTGGGCTTGAACTATGTAGTCTCAAACTCATGGGGATCCTCCTGCCTCAGCCTACTGTGTGATGGGATTACAAGTGTGCTCCAGCACACCTGGCTCAGAACATACAGCCAATCTGACTGGGGTGACAGAGAATCTCAATGTAGTTTTGATTTACATTTCCCTAATGGCTGAAGACATTAAACGTTTTTTCATATACACATCAGCCATTTGTACTTCTGTTGAGACTGTTCTTTAATTTGTTGGATGCGTATTTATGTTTGTGTGTATGTACATGTGTGTCTTGCTTACTTTTTTCTCATTGTTGAGACAAAATATCTGACACCCAAAATGAAGGAAGGAAAGGTTTGTTTAGCTTACAGTCTTTTGGTTTCAGTCCATACTCAGTTAGCTTCAAGGCAGGGTGGCATGGCACAGGGGCAGCCATTCATGGTGGCCACAAGTGACAAGAGCAAAAGGGCAAAAAGAAGCTAAGCATGGCTCCTTCCCTCCCTTATACTGTACGCCTTTAGGTGGGTGCAACATGCACACTGACAATTCCAGTGCTAGACAACCAATCAATCATAAACACTAGACTCAACCGCCTCGGTGAATGCATGAGGCTTGGTGGGGGGGGGGGACATTTAAACAAACAAACAACAATGTGTCTTAAATTTTCTGACTCCTTTATGCATTTTTCAATATTAATCTTCTATTAAAAAAAACTAGCTTGCAAAGATTTTCCCCTATTTTGTAAGTTTTCTCCTCTGTTGATTATTTCCTCTGTTATGTAGAGGTTTTTTGATATAGACCCATATGTTCACTCTTCGTCTTATTTCCTGTTCTGTTTAAGTCCTATTTAGGAAGTCTTTGCCTGTGCTATGGTTCTAAATCTTTCTCTTTTTTTCTTTTCTTTTTCTTTTTTTTTTTTTTTTGAGAAAGAATCTCACTAATTTGCCCAAATAGCCTTGAAACTGCAACTATCCTGCCTAACTAAGCCTCTCAAATAACAGATTAAAAGCATGTGCCACTGCACCCAGATTAAAAGTTACTTAGGAGTGGTGGGGGTTGCTGGAACCTGGGGACACATGATTGAAGTGCTGCAGCCTCGGTGGTGGTGACCCTAAAAGTGTCTGTCCAGCAGGGCACCAATGGTGGACAGTGACAATGGAATGGAACTGGCTGATGAGTGCAGCGGACCCCGCCTCCTCCCATCCCCCACCGCGAGGGAGAGCGAGGGACTGGCAGCCATCTTGGGACCGGAACCACTCCTAATTAGGACTGGTCCCACAGAAATTGCTTCAACCGGAGGCCGGGAAGGTCCTGGCGGGTGACGGAGACCAGGGCTGCACGCACACCCTAGGGGTGAAAGTGGAAGTTTCACCGAAGGCCAGCCCAGGTTCCAGGGTGGCGGCCCCACCCCCACGCACTGTGCCAGACATTGGAGGAGCCCACAGGGGCTGGGCATAAGTAGCGGACAGTGCTGTAACAGCACACCCAGTGGTAACCATCAGATATCCACAATCAGCACTGGTTCACTCCAGAGAAATTCCAGGATCCCTGATACACACTTGTCCAGAACAACACAGGAAAATGCCAAGACAAAAAAGCAGAGGGTAGTCTCTGGCCTCCAATCCAAGCAGAACAAATCCAGGAAAGGCAAACACAGAAGAGGTCAGGAGTCCCACAACTAAAGTCTCTGAGGTGATGACAACTGAAGTAAAGAAACAACTTCATAAAGCTATAAAAGAAACTAGAGCAGAAATACTAACTCAACTAAAAGAAGAAATGAAAAACATAATAAAAGAATTGCTAGGCATCTCTAAAGGAGACATAGATGAAAAAATGGAGCATAGGAAAATGAGGGAAACCTGGACTGAACAATACAAAAAAGATTTAGAATACATGAGACACATTCAAAGAAACTACCAGGAAATCAAAAACTCCAATGAAAGTTGGCAGAACCACTTGAAGGAAACTAAAGAGAGACTTTCAAACCTGGAAGACAGGTTTGAAGCTTGTGATCGAGAAAGGAAAGATCTCTTAAAAATAACAAGAAACCTGGAAGTAACAATACAACGGCTGTAAGACAACCCAAAGAAATACAATTTAAGAATAAAAGGTGTGAGTGAAAAAGCAGGGGTCAATACAAATCAAATTAAAAACCTATTTACAGAAATAATTTCAGAAAACTTTCCAAGCATGGGAAGAGACTTTCAGATAAGTGAAGCATATAGAACTCCAGCTAAACATAACCAAAGTATACCTACACCCAGACATATAATAAACAAGATCCCAGAAATTCAACACAAAAACAAAATATTAAAAGCTGTCAGAGAAAAGAAACAGATCACCTACAAAGGAAAACCCATCAGAACCACAACAGACTTCTCAACACAAACCATCAGGTCGAGAAGAGCTTGGAGTGAAGTATTTCAAGTCCTGAAAGAAAACAACTTCCAACCCAGATTGATGTACCCTGCAAAATTATCTTTCAAAATCAATGGAGAAACAAGATACTTCCACAACAAAGAACAACTAAAGGAATTTATGACAACCAAGTCAACCCTACTAAGAATACTGAAGGACATTTTAGAGAGAGATTAAAAAAAGTCCACAGCTCCAGAAACACTGGCAGAGGGATATTACCAAGCGGGGAAGACAACTGAATAATCCATCATCAGGATTTGAGTCCAGGATTGTTTTCAATGAGCTGTTTAGTTTAATCTTATTCTACCTTGACCTGCCTAATTTTATTATATATAACACAGACAGCTATTTTAAAGATAACAAAAAATATTAGGGTAGCTTTTATTGATATTTGATTACCTTGTTTTGAAACTCGGTATTGCTTATGTTGTTCTGTTTTGAGTAATTTTAACCTATTTTGGTTTGTTTGATTGTATTATAACAGATGATACAGGCAACTACTTAGAAGATAATATGAGGCATTATAGAAATCAATGTTGTATTACTATGTATTGCTTCCATTATTTTATTTGTTATTGGTTTTATTCTGTACTATTCTGTTCGATTGTATTAGGCCCGATGGTATGGGCAGTTATTTTGAAGATAACAAGAGGTATTACAAGGGGAAAGGAGGAAAAAGGAAGGGAAAAGGAAAAAGACATAGGTTTATATGAGGGTATACATAAGATGGTTAAAATGACTATACTACTAAATGCATTAACTGGTGAGAGAGAACAGTTGATACTCATATGATCAATTTTACATGTCTATATCTGTCAATCTGAGCAACTCCCTTGAAGGTAACTATATACAATGTTACAACCACTGTCAAATTCCAAACAACTCATTTTGTAAACCTATAGTATTACAGTACTGGATTTGTTGTTGTTGTTTGTTGGTCCCTTTTGCTTTTTGTTTCTCTTTTCTGTGACCACTATTTTATTTTTTATTGGTTTTATTCTGAAATATTTTGTTTGATTATATTAGGCCTGATGATATAGGCAGTTATTTTAATGACAACAAGAGGTATGCTAAGGGGAAAGGAGGAAGGAAGGAAAGGAAAATGAAAAAGGCATAAATTTATATAAATAGGCATACATAGGACAGGTAAAATGACTATATTACTAAATGAATTAGTTATTGAAAAAGAACAGTTAAAACTCATATGATTAGATCAATTTTGCATGTCTATATCTGTTAATCTGAACAACCCCTTTGAAGGTAACGATATGCAATATTACAACTACTGTCAAATTTCAATCATCTCATTTTGTAAACCTATAATGCTATCGTATCAGATTTGTTGTTGTTTGTTTGTCTCTTTGGCTTTTTGTTTCTCTTTTCTGTGTCCATTTTCTCTTAAATAAAAAAAAAAAGTTACTTAGGATGGGGCAGGACAGGGAGTCTGAGTAATATCCTGGAACTGATTAGAAACTCAATGACCAGTAGCTCACTATTTTCAAGGGGACAAGAACAAAGACCCAGGACCACGATACCATTTTTTGGCTATCTCTTATGAATTCCTAACACAAATGAAAACTGTGTTTTAAAAATTGTCATTCTTAATTTATATGTAATTATTCTATAATGTAACATAATTAATTATTGGTCACCTAGAAACTATGCTCAAAGGCCTGGCGTGGTGGCACACACCTGTAATCCCAGCACTAGGGAGACTGAGGCAGGAGGACCACTGTAAATTCAAGGCCAGTCTGGGCTACAAAGTGAGTTCAAGGCTAGCCTGAACTGCATAGTGAAACTCTGTCTCAAAAAGACAGACAGATAGATAGATAAATTAAAAAAAAAAATGAAGCCAGATGTGGTGGCGCACTGCTGTAATCCCAGCACTTGGGAGGCTGAGGCAGGAGGATAGTTGCAAGTTCAAGACCAGCCTGGGCTACAAAGTAAGCCCAAGGCCACCCTAAAATGTATAACAAGACCCTATCTCAAAAAGACAAAAACATCAATAAATAAAATAAAATAAAATACATTTTAAAAATTGAAAACAATTTAACAGAACTATCATGGGCCCAAAATTACTCTAGACAAAATCATCCCTCTAAAATACTATTTCTTTAACACTTATGTTTGAAACATACTAAACATACCCACCTCTAAATGGGAAGGATAAATGATCAAATCATGATTTATCATTTTAATAGCCAATAAATTTTTGTTATATATGAAGCAAAAAGAAAACCAACCATTGTATGTGTTCCACTGAGACAGCACAGACACACGACACTCTTGTCATTTAATGGCATTGCACTGGCAGTGCTGCAGTGTCCAGCATGGGGGCAGCCACACAGAACAGTACTGGAAAGGGCAGCAACTGATGCAGAATACACACAAGCCCATGATTTACCAATTGACTATCAGGGATAGATAATTGATGTGCCTACCACACACAACACAGCATCCTCCAGAATAATGAGAAATGTAACTATATATTCCTTCACACCTGACAGTGTATTCATGGACATATCATGTTTCGTGTTGGGTTTTGTTTTCGGTTTTCTGAAACAGGGTCTTGCAATGCAGTCTAGGCTAGCCTTGAACTCATCCTATAACTCAGGCTGGCTTTGAACCTGCATCTATCCTCCTATCTTGGCATCCCGCGTGCTGGGATTACTTGTTACATACTTTCATTTCCTTGTCTCAAAAGAGAGAAGCTAAGGCTGGGCATGGCAGTGCATGTCTGTAATCTCAGCATTTGGAAGGCAGAAGCAGGAGAATTGCTGAGTTCGAGGCCAGCCTGGGCTACATAATGAAAGCCAGTCTCAAAACAAACAAACAGAAGTGAAAAATTGCTGGGCATGGTGGTGCACACCTGTAATCCCAGCACTAGGGAGGCTGAGGCAGGAGGAACACCATGATATTTGAGGTCAACCTGCACTACATAGCAAGATCCTGTCCCACAAAATCAAAAAAGAGAAAGAGAAAAGTTAAAGTGGTATCTACTTCAATCTCACTGAGATAACATGCTGATTTGTTCTCATAAGCTGATGGAAATGACAAACTCACAAGACTATCAAGCTATGCAAAGACTTGATATGGAGGACAAAATTTTCTTCTCAGGGGCTTACAAAAGTTCTTTGAAAGCTGCTAGAAAAATGCTACTCTCTGAAAGACGGCAGGCAACTCAGTCCAGCTTCACACTGAGCTAGCTGACCCTCATGTTTGTCAGACAAAAACAACAGAAACAAATAGGAAAACCCCTTCAAAACCAGTACTTGGGTAACAGCAGGAAAAATAAAAAAGCTAGCAACTCCTACAGAATCAACTATCTCCTGAGTTATGCTGTCCCTTGTGAAGGAAATTAAAACTAGGTGGTGCTAACAAAGCTGAAGAGCAGGAGACAGCAGAATGTGGCAACTGCTCACTGTACATCTCCCCTCTGCACTGCCAAAACCACGCCTGCTTTCCCAAAAGAGGCGCCAAGAAAACAGAGTCCTCACATGCCACCTGATTGAATGTGACCTCTTTCCCCTTCAACAGGCGAATGAATGCAGGGAGTTGGATTCACTTTCTATATACTGTTTTTCAAGCCCAGTTTGTCTCAAAAAGTATCTTCTGTTCACATTTTTTTTCCAGTACCAGGAATCAAACTCACAATCTTGAACTAGCCAATGGCACTGAGCCACTAAGCTATATGCCTGGCCCACAAAAAGCTTCTTCTATCTTTTTCCACATCAGAGCACACTGATCTATCCCATTCTGTGAGAAGTAAACAGCATTTCATTGACTAGACACCACAAAAGTTACTACATAAACCCTTACCAATAAATACTGCTGTGATTTCCAAATGTTCACTGTTATCAGAAATAATGTAAAAGAACATCATAGTGTATGCATCTACAAGGTCTTAAACTTCTCTGAGACATTCTCATAAATAAAATGCTAGGTCAAAGAATATTTACATGCAAAAACTGGATTTATCTTCAAATTTCCTCTAAAATATTTAATATAATTTACAATCTTTCCAACACTGGGTAGCAGGAGCAATATTCGGACACATTCCCACACTGAACATTTCCTTATAGTTTCTGCAGCCCACACTGGTCTCTAACTCACTGTGATCCTCCTGCCTCAGCTTCCCAACTGCTGGGATTACAGGGATGTGCCACAATGCCTGGCTTTAAAATAGTTTCTAATCTATCTGCCTTTATTTCACTATTATAAAGGTTGAACATCTTTTCATATCTTATTGCTACTTAATTTTCTTTCATTATTTTTCTTATAAGTGCCCTTAACCCAGTTTTCTATTTTTTTTTCCTTTAAGGACTATTTAGCAGGGAAATTAGCCGTTGCCCTTGCATACATCTTGAAATTACTTTTTTCTCAACCTGTTTTCTTACTACTTACATTTCTGATCTACAGACCTTCCTGATGTTTTATATTCTAATGACTCTAGCTTTTGTGTTTTTTTCTGCAAGAAATTTGACAGTGAACCTGTTCAATGCATGATTTTGCAACATTATTTTCAATATTTTCTCTTCCAGTTCAATAATACCTTCTATATCAGAACTAGCCAGCCTTCCTGGTAAGCAGCGCAAGTGGCGAGGACTCCAGAAAGAGAAAGATCAGCAACTCCCAAGAACCTGTCATGCTGGGTCAGGGACAATCCAACCAGAAGACAACAAGCCAGTCCTCTTGGTAACTGACAAGAGCGATGCAAACTCCAGGAAGAGAAAGATCAGCACCTCCCAAGACCCACGCTGGGTCAGGGAAGTTCCAACCAGAAGACAACTAGCCAGCCTTCCTTATAAGCAGTGCAATGAGTTCTAGGAAGAGAAAAGTCAGTACCTCCCATGAGCCTACTGACAGGTGGGTTGAGAATCAACACCACTTCACCCCACCACCACCACCACCGGTAAGCAACCTACTGGTTTGGAGGACCGGCTAAGTTGATAGCAACTAAGGTACATAAAGCAACTAAATGCTTGCATTGTTTGGTTGATTTTGTGGGCCTGGGGCCAGCAGTCTGAGCATCTCTTGGGAGGATGACAGTATGCAATGTAGCAAATATGTGGGATTTCCTTCTAACTTGTCTTTGAGGCCCAATATTGTTCTCACTGTTTTGCTTTATTCAATATTCTGTTTTGCTTGGTATTATTCTGTTTTATTTTTGGTTTCATTTTACTATACCTGATGGAATGGACAACTATTGTGACAATAACAAGATATATGATAGTAGCTATTGTTTTCCTCGTACCCTGCTTTGAAGTTCTGTACCAATTCTACTGCTTTGTTTTGATTGACTTCGGTCTGTTTTGTTTTGTTGGATTTTATTATCTTTAAAATAAAATTTTTAAGAAATACCTTCTATATTATTTACTAAACTCCTCTACAGTTACATGATTTGGTCCCCTCCCATATCAAATTTTACTCCATTAAATTTTGTTGTCTCCTAAATTCTTCCATACTTTTGTGACTTACGATTTGTTTTCCATTAACAAAACTACTCCCTTAATTTGACTTTGAAGCAGTCCTCCTGTGGAGAGATGAATGAGAAGCAGGACAGAGAAGGTCAATGGTCTGAGAGAGGATATGGCCCAGCTCAGGACTCTGAGGGACCTTTCTAGGACTGACACCTATCCAAGCTGACAGGAGGATGAGTTATACCTGGCCCTGCTATGAAAAGAAGTACTGTATTATAGGCAGAAGAAATTCTGCTATGCACAAAGTTCTTTGTCCTACAAAAGTGTTTCAACACACCAAGCAGGACAGATGACAGTATGCTGCTAAGGAGGCAGTGGTTAAAAGTGCAAGTCCTAGTTGGGTGTGGTGGTGCACATCTGTAATCCCAGCACACAAGAGGCTGAGGCAGGAGGATTGCCATGAGTTGAGGCCCAGCTACAATAAATGAGTTCAAGGCCAGCCTGCACTACACAGCAAGACTCTCTTAAAAAGGGGGGTGGGGTACAAGTCTCACCAAAAAAAGAGTCTAAGTCTCAGGATTCCACTCTGTTCCCAGCTACAGCCACAGATCACTGTGTGGACCTAACTAAAGGCCAGTCCAGTCACAAGATCACACCATACCACTAAAACAAAAGCACCAGGCAGACATCTGGGAAGATGGCAGAGCAGTAAGCAGCAGAGAAAACACCCTCTCTGAGAGTCACCGTCTAGACAAAGGAATATAGAATTGTGAGGAAAACAAGAAGGAAGGAAGTGGGTCAACTGGACTCAGGGAGAATCTGAGGTGTGAAATGAACCCATAGAGAGTAAAAAGTAAAAACTTCAACTAAGAAAAAGGCAGTAGGTGGCAGTGCCTTTGCCGGGAGCAGGACTCACTGCACTAGAGGAGCTGTTAGAACCTAGGGAAACACAGTCACAGTGATCGTGGTAGCTGGCGACCCCACAAGCCTCTGCAAAGAGATGCGGCAGTAGAGGGAGTGGCAGACATGGAGGATCACACTGGCTGGCAATGAGTGCAGAGGATTCAGTCCTCCCGTAGGAGAGAACAATTGGTGGGAGCCATTTTGGAGTCCAGCCAGATAAGCCCAGAATCGGAACTGCTGCCAGCTTCCTCCAGCAGCTACTAGCTGGGCATAGACCTGTGGAAACTGCGTGGACTGTGGCAAGTCCAATGAGTCTGGTCTCAGGGCAGTCCTGCTAAGGTTAACTACTATTTTGCCATAAAGCAAGAGCTGTCTTTGGGATACAGTGGCATGATTTGGGACTCTCTCTCCACAGGCTGCCTACTAGTGAACCCAGAGAAAAACCTGGAAGCAGACTATTTTTCTTCTTTTTTTTTTTTCTTGTTTGTTTGTTTGGTTTGCTTTTATTCAGTTTGTTCTATATTTCTCTTTCTCGTTCATTGTTTTTTTTTTATGCGTGTGAGAGTAGCTCCTAACCTCTTTGTGTGTGTGGTTCTGTTCTGTTCTACCTTTTTCAACCTCTCTTTTCCTTCAGTCTTCTGCACCAGTTTTCCCAAGTTGGCAGAATCCATCTTTGTCCTCCAATCTTACTTTTAATTTCTTTCTCTTTTCCCTCTTCTCTATTTTCTCCTTAATTCACTTTAAATTTTAACCCTGAAGACAAAATTGACACATTACAGACTTATGCACTGTATATAATTATCAGATTTGTTTTGCATTTTGTTATATAATCACAAATCTAGTTCATACAGTTAAAAGTTGCAAATTAAGGGTTAGCTCAGTTTGTTGTTTTATAAATCCAGTTCACCAAAGGCAGACTCAGGGAGAAATGAGATGGGATAATCCAATTGCCCCCACCAGGTCTCTCCGAAGTGGTAACAACAAAGCAATTGAATAAGGCTCTGCAAAAAACGAAATCAGAAATAATCTCTCAAATAACTACAGAGATTACCAAAATACACACCATGATTAGCGATGTTAGAGCAGACATAGACAAAAAAAAATAGATGAGCTTAAGCAAATTATGCAAACACAGCATAGGAAACAAATGGAATCCATAAAGCAGATTCAAGCAGATATCCAGGAGAATAGAAACTCCACTGAAAGTATTCAAAGCAGATTAGGCCAATGTAAGGGCAGATCTCAGATAATGAACAAAGGCTTGCAGTTAGCGACCAGGAAAACAAAGATTTCTCAGAACTAGCAAGGGACCATGAGAAATCAATCCAGCAGCTGCTAGATGAGACAAAGAAGAATAATTTAAGATGAATTGGAGTCAATGAACAAGCAGGAGATACCACAAAAGACATTAAAAACATGTTCACAGACATCTTGTCAGAAAACTTTCCTGGTAGAGAAAAAGAATTTGACATACAAATAAATGAAGCATATAGAATTCCAATTAGCAATGATCAAAAAAAAAATCTATATCCAGGCATATCATAGTCAAGATTCCAGAAGTTCAACACAAGAATAGAATCTTAAAAACTGTTAGGGTAAAGGAACAAATCACCTACAAAGGCAAGTCCATCAGAATCACAGCTGACTTGTCAGCAAAAACTCTCAAGTCAAGGAGAACTTGGGGTGAGGTACTCCAAGTTCTAAAGGAAAACAACTTTCAATCCAGATTGATGTACCCTGCAAAATTTTCACAACAGATGAAGAAATAAGATACTTCCAAGACAACATCTGAGGAAATTTATGACCAACAAACCAGCATTCCAAAATGTCCTCAAGGACATTCTACAAAGAGATAATAAGGACTACAAGCTCCATGAATGCCAACAGAAGAAATCCACCAGGGAAGGCAAACAATTAGAGGGAAGGAAAAAAAGGGGGTGGAGCCAACCACAGGAAAATAACATGACAAGGATAAGTCAATACATATCAGTTTTAACCATCAATGATAATGATCTCAATTCACCAGTCAAAAGACACAGACTAACAGAATGAATCAAGAAGCAAGATCCAACAATGCACTGCATACAAGAAACACATTTAATTCAAAAAAAATTCATAAACTGAAAGTCAAAGGACACAAAACAATATTCCATACAACATGCATCCAGAAAAAAGCAGGGGTAGCTATTCTATTTGCAGACAAAGTGAATTTCAAGCCAAGACTGATTAAGAGAGATAAAGAATGTCACTAACTACATCCTCATAAAGGGAAAAATCCAAGAGGAAGAGATAACAATCATGAATATATACGCAACACATACCAGTGCACCCAACTATATAAAACAATTATTAGTGGACATGAAAAATCAAATAAGCCCTACCTAATACAATTGTATTGGGAGACCTCAATACTCCACTGTCACAAAAAGGCAGATCAACTAGACAAAAAATCAATAATGAAATATTAGAACTAAACCAAACTTTTGAACAAATGGATTTAGTAGATGTCTAGAATGTTCCACCCCACAACATCAGAATAAACATTCTTCTCAGCTGTAGATGGGACAGTCTCCAAAATAGAGCATATATATACTAGCTCACAGAACACACTTAAGTAAGTTTAAGGGAATAGAAATTATCCCATGCATACTATCAGACCACAGGACAATGAAATTGGAAATCTATGCCAAAGGAAACCACAAGAACCTCATAAACACATGGAAATTTAAAAAACCCTTACTGAACAAACCAATGGGTCACAGATGAAATTAAAGAAGAAATTAGACAGTTTTTACAGTTGAATGATAATGACAATACAACATACCAGAACTTGTGGGACACAATGAAAGCAGCTGTAAGGGGGAAATTCATAACAGTAAATACCTACATCAGGAAAACAGAGCAAGTGCATATAAACGACTTAATGTTGAACCCCAAACTTCTAGAAAGAGAAGAGGCTAAACCCAAAGCTCATACAAGGGAGGAAATTATAAAGATCAGAGCAGAAATTAACACACTGGAGACTAAAAAAAAAAAATACAAAGAATCAATGAATCGAAGGGTGGGTTCTTTGAAAGATTAAATAAAATTGACAAACCCTTAGCCAACCTTATCAAAAAAAGGAAAGAAAAGACTCAAATCCATGCAATTAGGGATGAAAAAGGCAAAATCACAAAGGACCCTGCAGAAATCCAGAAAATCATCTACACCTACTTTGAAAACTTGTGTTCTCCTAAGATGAAAAATACAGAAGAAATGGACAGATTCCATTTGAATATAGATACATATGAATTTCCAAAGCTGAATCAAGAACATATAAAAATCCTAATTAACCCAATACCAGTAAATGAAATCAAAGATGTTATCAAAAACCTATCCACAAAAAAAAGCACAGGTCCTGATGGATTCACTGCTGAGTTCTAGAAGAAATTTAGTGAAGACCTAACATTACTACTTTTCAAACTCTTTAATGAAATTGAAAGGGAAGCACTACTCTCAAATTCATTCCTGGAAACAAGCATTATTCTGATTCCAAAACCAGAGAAGGATCCAACTAAGAAAGAGAATTACAGGCCAATCTCCCTAAAGAACACTGAAGCATAAATCCTCAAAAAGATACTGGCAAACAGACAGCAGCAAATCATCAACAAGACTGTACACCATGGTCAAGTGGGATTCATCCCACAAATGCAGGGATGGTCCAACATACATAAATCCATAAATGTAATATATCATGTTATCAGAACCAAGGACAAAAATCATATGATCATCTCAAAAGAGGCAGAAAAAGCTCTTGACAAAGTCCAGCACCCATTCATAATAAAAACCCTATAGAAACTGGAGTAGATGGTCTTTATCTTAATCTGATAAAGGCCATCTATGACAAACCAGCAGCCAACATCATACTAAATGGACAAAAACTGAAAGCTTTCACTCCAAAATCAGGAACAAGACAAGGATGTCCACTGTCTCCACTCTTATTCAACACAGTCCTGGACACTTTAGCAAGAACAATTAGACAAGAGAAAGAAATAAAAGGAATAAAGATAGGAAAGGAAATTTAACTATTGTTATTTGCAGATGACATGATACTCTACTTAGAAGATCCCAAAAACTCCACCAAAGACTTCTGGATTTCATAAACAAATTCAATAACATAGCTGGTTACAAAGTCAATACTCAAAAATCAATAGCCTTCTTGTACATGAATAACAAACTCACTGAGAAGAGAAATCAGGAAAACAATACCTTTTACAACAGCATCCAAAAAAATGAAATACCAATCTAACAAAGGATGTAAAAGACCTCTACATTGAAAACTACGATACTCTGAAAAAGGAGATTGAAGAGGACATTAGAAAATGGAATGATACCCCATACTCTTGGGTAGGAAGAACCAATATAGTGAAAATGGTCATACTTCTAAAACTATTACACATATTCAATGCAATCCCAATCAAAATTCCAATAGTGTATGTCACAGAATTCGAGATAACAATCCTAAAATTCAACTGAAAGCAAAAGAGACATAGAATAGCAAAGGCAATCCTGGGCAACAAAGACAAGATGGGGGTATCACAATCCCTGAATTGAAATTATACTATAAAGCTACTGTAATAAAAACAGTGGGCACCAGCAAAAGAAAAAAAAATAAAAAACAGACCTTAAGATCAATGGAACAGATTAAAAGATGCAGAAACAACCCCAGACACAGTAAGCCACCTTATCTTTGACAAAGGTGCCAAACACATTCACTGGAAGAAAGATAGCCTCTTAAATAAATGGAGGTGAAAAAAGTGGCTCTACACATGCCAAAGATTAAAACTGGATCTGTATCTTTCACCATGTACTAAGCTAAAATCAGAATGGATCAAAGATCTTACTATTAAAACAGAAACATTAAATCTGCTAGAAGACAGAGTAGGTAAAGCTCTTGAAGACACTGGTGTAGGCAAAGACTTTATGAACAAAACCCCGACTGCACAGAACTATCACAAAGAATCAACCACTGGGATCTCACCGTACTGAAAATCTTGTGCACAGCAAGAGAAACCACTAACAAAGAGTGAAGAGACAACCCACAACGTGGGAGAAAATGTTTGCCAGCTGTTCCTCAGACAAAGGATTACTATGGAGAACATAAAAAGAATTAAAAAATATCAGTCCTCCCAGATTTAAAGACCCAATCCAAAAATGGGCATCTGAGATGAATACATACTTCTCAGATGAAGAACTACAAACAGCCATTAAATACGTGAAAAAAATGTTCAACATCACTGGTCATTCAAGAGATGCAAATTAAAACAACACTGAGAAGCCGGGCGTGGTGGCGCACGCCTTTAATCCCAGCACTCGAGAGGCTGAAGTAGCAGAAGCATTGTGAGTTCGAGGCTGGCTTGGGCTACAACGCGAGCGCAAGACCGGCCTGAGCTACATAGGGCGACCCTACCTCAAAAAACCAGGGCTGGGAGTTTGGCCCAGTGGCTTAAGCGCCTGCCCTGGCAGGTGTGAGGTTGTGAGTTCAATCCCCGGTGCCGCAAAAAAAAAAAAAAAAAAAAAAAAAAAAAAAAAAAAAAACACTGAGAATCCACCTCACCCCAGAAAGAATGGCTAGTATCAAGAAATAACAAATACTGGAGCAGCTGTGGGGAAAAAGGAACCCTTCTCCACTGTTGGTGGGAATACAGACTGGTGCAACCACTGTGGAAATCAGTGTGGAGATGCCTCAAAAAACTAGGATTGGAGGTCCCTTTCAACCCAGCTATTCCCCTTGTGGTTATCTTCTCAAAAGAATTAAAAATGTCATTCCACAGTGATAAATGTGCATCCATGTTTATACTAGCACAGTTTATAACAGCCAGATCTTGGAAACAATCTAAATGCCCATCGACAGAGGGATGGATAAAAAGTTGTGATACTTTTATACAATGGAGTACTATTCAGTCATAAAGAATTATAAACTAGACCTTTTTATAGGTAAATGGATGCACCTTGAGAATGCATTAGTGAAATAAATAAGACACACCTGTGTAAATATATTGTTTCATTAGTGTGACAAGTTGAAAGAAAAAAACATACATATATATGTTTATGTATATAAAAAATAAGATAGCTATATTAATTTCTCTGAGTACACTAAAGAGAAAGATTTGTACTGGTATTGTTCAGATAATTGACAGATGTCTTGTGCTCTGGGTGAATGATTTGGGGATGACAGCGCACAATGTATGTACCATTGTTACCCCCTGGAGAAAAAAAATAAAACAACAGCACCAAAGCATGTATTTCATTAGCGATCTGTATCATTCATTCTGTGCTAGGAACAACTAGCAGCTCTATACTAATATATTTTAAGGAGAGTAAATATTAATAACTTTTCAGATAAGTAATCGAGGGCCTGAAAAAAATATTCAAAACCTCTGATTTGTTACTGCATCTCAAAGAATCAAGGAAATTGAATAAGAGATGAGGAAAAGCTAGGATTTGAAGGTGCTAATCACAAAATCAGTCATAATAGCACACTAGAAATAACTTTAATGTATAACAGGACTAATTAAATGATAGTATATTGCTGTGAAGGACATTAAAGTATTTTATAGGCAAAGATATGAATGACTTTATGAGATGGGTTTAAAAAAAGAATAACAAATTATATACATATGGTATGATTCCAAATATATATTTTCACATATATATGCATTTTTAAAAACAATATATAACTGAAGAAATACATAACAAGACATTGTAATGCTCTTCTGTACTTTAAAAGTTTTCTATTATCATTATGTCTTAGTTTCTTTTCTCATTGCTGAAACAAAATATTTGACACCCAAAGTTAAAGGGGAAAAGGTTTATTTAGCTTACAGTTTGTACAGCTTTCACTCCACAGTTGGCTGGCTCCAAGACAGGGTGGCCCATGGCAGCGGGGTAATGCAAAGAGTAGAGAACACTTCATGGGTCTCAAAAAATAGCAAAAGCAACTAGGAAGACCAGACACTTTATATTGTATGCAGCCTACCTGCCCTAAAGTGGGTGGAGCACTCAGCCTTAATCTCAGCCAGAATTATGCTAAACCAATCAGCAGACTGATTTACTAATCACACACCCTTAATCCCAGCATCACACACTCAAGATTTAGCCACCTCTGAAAAAGCCCTGACTGTATGAAGCTTTGGGAAATGTCTAGACACAAACCATAACATATATACCTTAACAATCAGAAAAAAGATACCATTCAATTAAAAGTCTTCGTGTTTCCTCTTTTGAGGATCACATCCATTATAAAAAGATAATACATAATTTCCCACAGCATCTGAAGATCTCCGTTTTCCTAAAGCAGCGAGACCTTGTGAAAAAAAAAAAATTAAACTAGGGCTTAAGACTTTCACCTGGCTCTGAATGAAAGTGCTCAACCTTAAAAAAAAAAAAATCATTTAAATTTCACAACATGTCTCCCAAAATCTGATCCCCACCCAAAGCATCCTGCTCCTTTCTGGCAATTTCCAAAAGCAGGCTGGGCCCCTGGGATGTGTCAACCCTTCTTGGTCGCACTTGGGTAAGCACTGAGCTTGCAGCAAGTATCTCTTTCATCTTCACACCAAGGTAGCACCTGCCCAGACAAATCTCACCTGAGCAAGTGACCCTCCAAGACAACACAATCTAAAACAAAATGGGATTAATTTTCTCATATCTCATGCCCCTCCTACACACACACTCTCTCTCTCTCTGTCTCTCAAAACACAATTCAGATATGAAAGTGAACTTAACGGGAGTCCTGCAAAATGGCCGACCTGATGACTCCACCGTAGGGAGGCTCCCTGGAATATACCTCCCAAATGCTGGAATACAAAATAATACAATAACAGAAAGAAGGAAAGGGGAGGGAGATGGATCCTCTGGACCTAAGTGGAGTCTAGGATGAGAACTGTAGCCCTCGGAAAGAGTAAAAAAAAAAAGAAGAAGTAAACA
>RJWM01008232.1:0-73678 GCA_004363535.1 Dasyprocta punctata | reverse complement strand
TTATGTGTCAGCTCACCACCAATGTGCATCTTTTGGAATGCCTAATTTAAAAAAGCTTATTAAAGTTAAAAATGATTTATTAGATGCATATATTAGTGAACTTTACACAGTAAAATTACTCTAGAACAGCTGAAGGGTTCATACTTTTTGCTTAGCCTTGGTGCATTTAGATACAGGAAAAAATAATTATCTTCTGATTTATCAATTTTAAATGCAAATCTAAGTGTGAAAAAGAAAATAAATCTCTTGGAAGAAGGAATCAGTGAATGTCTTTATGATCTTGCACACTAACAAAACAGTGACATTAACAAAAGACTGATCGCAATTTGTTTTATTAAAATTAAGAAGATTGCAACCATTGTCAAGCTTCTATCTACCAGTAGTGTAAACCTGCAATGTTGTGTATTTACTCTAGTCATTTGCTTGTCTCTTTCGCTTGTTGTTTTTACTATATATGTCGTCTTTTTTTGTTGTTGTTGTTGTTTTTGTTTGTTTTGTTTTTCTTCGCTCAAATAAAATTATAAAAAATAAAATAAAATAAAATTAAGAAGATTCCAACAGGCACCAGTCACAATAGACAGCCTATGGATTTGGAAAACCCGAGGGAATCTTATGTCCAGAAATATCAAGTACTTTTACGTCAAAAAGAAAAGACAGAAATCTCTTGACAAGGTACTTCACAAAGGAAGATAGCCAGATGGCTAATAACCATATGAAAAGCTGCTTAATTTCTTTAGTCAGCAGGAAATGTAATACCCCTACAGTCACAACATTCTGATTGAAATTAAAAATACTCTAAATATTAAGTGTTGAAGGGAGTAAAGCATCTCACTTCTCATATGTTCTGGTACAACCAATTTGGAAAATTGTCAGTATACATTTGGGCCCTGTAATCCTTCTATATAAAGTTTATGCACATGTCCCAAAATCCAAAAACAATTTTGAAATCTGAAATGCTTCTTGTTCCAAGCATATATTCCAGTCTGTATATTGTGCTATTTATTAACTCAGAAGAGCCTTGACATGCTTTATCTAGGGTGAGTTTCTTTTGTCATGCAGTTCTGTTCATGACCCTTTGTTCAGTTTCTCTTTATAACCCTCTCTGCTGTCACTGATAGGAAACAGGTGCTGAGAAGCAGAGCCTTTCTTTCCCAAATCTTCCCTGGAGTGAGAGCAATGGTTAAGGCAGGCCCTGAGCTTTACTGAACTTCCCTGCTGAGATGCTGACCACGTTCCATATGAGTTGGAAAGTGAACTACAGTCTTACAAGGTAGTGTTGTGAGCCTTTCAGGTGCTGTCAAGCTTAAAAGGAAGATTTAAGTGGGTAGAGGTGCACGGAAGCTGCCTATGAAAAGACAACTTAATTTTGGTAGGAGAACGACATGCCTTGGAAAAAACTCAGCACTTTAAGAATTGTATTGTTATGTAATTTAGAATCAACTACTGAGGAAAAGAATAGAAAAAGGCAGTATACAAAGCACAACTTTTATCAGGAAGGTAAAATCAACATTTATAATTTGTACATATTTCCATTTTCGCTGAAGATTGTATTCTAATTCTTGAAATAAGGGTTTGCCCTTACATCTTGATTTTTTTTTTTCTCTTTCTCTCATGTTCTGCCACCTCACATTTAATCCCAAAGAAGATCCTGCTGGCTGTAAGAACACAATATGTGCACAATCTGGCCACCACTTCTCATGCTATTATCCTTGACCTTGGTCCAAACCACTAGCATTTCTCACCTTGGTTTTTTTCATGCCCCTTAACTATGGTCTCTTGCTTCTGACCTTTCCATGTCATAGGCAGAGTCTAATATGAGTCACATCGCATCCCTCCAGTCTCAGAAGGCCTCAGTGGTTTCTCATGAAACTTGGTAAAAAGCCAAATCCTTTCCACAGCCAAAGATTTACTTGGCCTCACCATATTCCACAACCCACTTCTCATTCACTCTTCAGGAACTCCTTTCCCAGATACTTCATGGTTCATGCTGATAAGTTACTTGGATAGAGTTTCTCATACAGAGCTTCCCAGACCAGATTATACAATACTGGATCTCCTTATGAAGATTCTCTTCTAATGTTTCTTTCTTTTTCTCCATAGTGATTAGCCAGATATTAACGTATCGAGTAAATTGACTAGCATAGTTCAAGTTATAACATTTATTTATGTGTCTTATGTTTTAGTTTGACCTGCTTTTTAAGGAATTACCCATTTTTCATAATGATAGATAGAAATTTTCCTTCCGAATTTTCATTGCAATAGGACCATTTTGTCTTTAGTGAAAGGCAAAATTAAAGGTGAAATCGACTGGCGTCAATGGCCGCTATCTGTAGTTTCTAAGAAACGAGTTGTCTGGATAATTACATTTGCCGCATAGACGAGAATTACTCTTTTGTGCAGCAGCTTTTAAGAATTTTTGTCCTTTGAATGTCTGTGTTTCTAAAACCTTTTTTTCACTTATATTTCCTCAAGGAAAATATAATGGATGCAATTTCATTTTTTTAAAAAATACTTCAGTCCGAGTGCAAATGGACTGTTATACATTAAGATATTTTACATTTATCGAGGTATATGACTGCTTCTTTGATAAATGTCTGCGCCTAACTTTTGTGGTTTTAATCCTTTTAAAATTTAAATTATATTTTATCTCGTTTTTTACTGTCCTACATTATTACCCAGCTGTACTTGGGACCCAGATGACTAAACTCTATTACTGTGACATTTATATTGGCCAGACAAGGTCTGTAACGTTTTCTCATGAATCAAGAGCACAATTTTACTGTTTAAACCTCATTCTATCAATTTGTGCTTTTCAGGGCTCTTTCTCTTGCTATTTCCCGGTCTGGAATTCGGTTAGATCACTGTCATGGAACTTTAGTTGAAAGAGATCACCATGGGCCAGTTCCCTTGAGTTGTAACCACTTCCATCCACTGTAACCACTGAGTACACCTTCCAATCAGGAATTTTTTCTTTCAGCAAAATGTGGGACAAGATAGTATTTGACAGCCTTCACTCCTAAACTCCCAAAGCAAGGACTTACATTTTGATATTCTTGTAAAGTGGTTGTTGTTGTTTATTTTTTTTCTCAATTTTTTAACAAAATTAGGAATAATATAGAAAAGATCTTTCTCTCTACCCTGGTGTTTCTCTCCTGCTTTTTCTCTTACCCTTTTCTTGTCTTTCTCTTTTGAATTTAAAGTATGCAACAGAAGATGAAGATGTGCCCAGAGATGGGGATGGTTATCCTTTGGCTCCATATAGAGGCATATCTATTCTCAAGAGTGTTTGGGGGTTAGACACAGGTGCAGGGCAGGGCCTCAGAGATACTACCATGTGGAGCTTGAATTAATTCAGCTGTGGTGTGAGAAACTGGCCTTAGATGTAAGATTATTTGCTCCTGTCCTTTCACCCCAGCTCCTTCCTTTCTTGCTATAGAAGACTTCACTGGGGGCATTGGTAAGACAGGTATTAAGGATGGCAGGGCAGGGTGAGGATAGGGAGGTTCTGGGACCAGAGAGGTCTCAGCAAAAAAGGAAATGGGTATGTGGAAGAACTGGGAAGTAGTTAAATCTTGGTAATTTGATGTAGGTAGTCCTTCATTGCTAAGCCTTTGCATTTGTACCTGGGTGTTAATCAGAGTATTTGTTAATAATAGTGGAAAAAAAGTTTAAAAGAATAATAAAGACATATCAATTATATTAGAAATTGAACTCCAACTTTATAGCCTTTAAGTTTTTTTTCCTCCTTCATTTTCATAGGATTGATTTAGGTACCTAAACTTTGTTTTTAAGTTTAAGAGTTCTCACATTAGCAAAGTAATATTTGGGATCTGTGCTTTGTACTGTATGGTTTTAAACTGTTTTTATGCAAAGTTGAAAGATTTGCCTGTAGAGAAACCCAAATGGTTAAGCACTACCAGTAATAGGCATTTTTAAAATTGGGGGTTTTTTGGATTTGAGTATTGCAGTGATTGAGTACTAGCTGTTTTGCCAGAGGCTGTGTTTGTGTGTGTGTGTGTGTGTGTGTGTGTGTGTGAGAGAGAGAGAGAGAGAGAGAGAGAGAGAGAGAAAGAGAGAGAGAGAGAGCCAGCCAAAGAATCGGGATTGAGGTGGAGGGGGAGTTAGTAACCACCAATAACCACTAGAGGCCTCTCTTATGCCAGGTTTTATGGTTAACATGAAGTTTTCATAGTAGGGGCTAACCGTCATTGTAAATTAAACTTAGTTTGCGTTATAGTTCTCTATAAATAATGTGCCAGTAGTTTTATTCCAGGGCATGTATTATTACGTGATCTAAAAGTTTTATTTAATTTATATTGTAACAGCTGATAATCTGTTGGACTCAAAACAAAATTTGGACTTTCTTATCTAAATAAGCCTTGAGTGAAAACATGTAAGTAAAGGCTCTTACCAGATGAAATTATATGCTTCTCTGAACACACAAGTATGTTCAGGTTTAAATTATTATTGATTTAATGTATTCTTTTTAAGCTTTGAAAGTAGTTTGTATTACGATGGTAGACTTTTAATAAAGTCATTTCAAGTTATATGTTAAAAATTGTGTGTAGTTCCTCCTTGGTTAAGATAAGATTCTTATATCAAATCCCTATTTAAGAAATGACTAAGGCATCTTTTAAGTTTACTACGTGGGGCAAAATTGCTTTTCTTTAGGATTAAGGAGCATATGTATCATTTTAGTTTGGAATTGTTTTTGATGTAGTTTGACCTCGCAAAGAAAGCAGGTAGGGTAATGTCCTCCAGTCTGATCAGGTTAGCTTGCTGTTCTTTTCCAGAGTGAGAATACTGTCAGTTTGATTACCCTACCTACATGATTTTCTTTGTCATGATTACAGCTAATTAATCGTTGTCCTAACAGGAACAAGTTTTAGATTCTTAGATGCTATACATGTTGGGATGTAACTGTGACGTTTATTGCCCTGTCAGGTGGCCTTTGGCTAATTCCTCAAATTCCATGAGGGCCAAGAGTTTTGTGTACAGTATTTTGTTCATTGCCAGATCTGAGATCGTTGTGAAGAATATATAGAATATAGCAGATGCCTAATATGTATTTGTTGAATGAGCTTGCTTAATTTTAAAAATAACCAGTGGTATTTAGTTTTTAAATGAAAGAAATTAAAGGAGGAATTGATAGTTTTTGTAGGATAAAGAACACTGAGAAAAATATCACTACTGACATTTGGTCTATTTTTGGTGTAACTTGTGTTTTATAGAAAATTAAAATAATAACTGTAGGTTCTGACCTAATTTTGTATATTTTATAAATTGGACTTAGCATTCCTGGTAAATGGTAAATTGAAAAGATTATATTATGTATATCTTCTTATGCACATTTTATGAGTATCTTCTTTTGTATTCTCAACTGTTCTTTTAACTACATATCGGTGTCATTACCTTTTAGGCTAGAACACTAAGTTTTAGAAAAGCGGAATAACGTATAGCTAGTGAAGGCCAGCACTGGCTTTATCCCAGATTTTAGGACTTTTAGAGCTTTTAGTATTTTATTGCAGCAGGCAACTTTTCAAGCAAAGACTGAGCAAAATTTATAAATTTTTTTTGGATATGATGAACAACTGATTTGTGATATGATTTGAATGTAACTTGAAAGCATAAAAGATATTGGCAATAGAAATATATTTATGGGGAGGGGTTATATTTTTATTTCATGTCTATTTTGTGCCAGACTTTTTGTCAGAACCATGTATGTTCTGATTTAATTCTTTCAGTTATGCTGTATACTAAGAATTATTATTCCTGTTTTAACAAAGAGAAGGAAATTAAATCTTGGAAAGATTAGAAACCCTGAAGTCACTTAACTAATCAATAGCAGCACTGAAGTGCAGTCTCAGGTCATAAATTCTCACATCCTGATATTGTCATAATTCAGAAATGCCTCATGTGAGAATAATTGCTTTACAACTAAATTATTTCATGTTTTAAAAATTATCACTTGAGGGTTTTTACTGATGAAATGATTCTAAAATTTCAGCTTGATACTTGTTATACAATATGTCCAGGATTTGCTTTCATATTCACCCAATTGTATCATAAATTTTATACATATATGACATTTCTAAATACTCTGTAAATTTTACTAACATGTTTTCTTTCATTTGGCATTACTTTTTTTCCTACCTAGCCCTGAATAAAGCAAGATTTAATTAAAGAATTATATTTTTCTATTGCTAATCCTATTTGATGTATTTTTGATGTGCTTCTTAATATCCTGAAATTATTTCAGTTTGACTCAAGATTTTTATTTTGTTTAAACTGTTTGCTTTTGATGTTCTGAAGAGCAGTAAAAGGAAATCCATTACTTTATTTCATAGTGAAAAATTATCATATGCATTGTGTTCCTAGTTTAACATTTTAGGTGTAATGTAACAAATTGAAATTTGTTATTTTTTGTCCTTTTGTTTGATGGCCATTTAACTTATTCTGCCTCACTACAGTTGTATTAACAAAATTTTAATACTTGTGCCATAATTAGTAACATTTTTCTTGTCTTTTCCTATTACAATAATAACTCGGTTTTGCAGTGTGATAATTTAACTTAAATATTTATCAAAATGGGTCTACAAAGATTTTTCAAAAATGAAATTACTTCTTTAATTTGTTGTGTTATTGGGGGTACTCTTAACCATCATGAGTGATCAATCATTCTAAGTATAATTACTCCCTGACATACATTTTTATTTTATTGCATTTTTTTTCCTAGAACTTGGTTGTCTCTTTAGTTGTTTATACTTTCTTTTGTATCTTTGTCATACAATTTTTTAGTTAACTGTCATACATTTTAAGTGTATTTTCTTTATTTTTCTTTTATTTTGTTTCTTTTTGAGACAAGTTCTTGCTGTGCAGTCCAGGCTAGCCTTGACGTCACTGTATAAACCCAGGCTGGTCTTCATATCACCATCATGAATGCATTGTTAATTTTTTAGTTCTGTCATATATTTTGGTGATATTGAGATAGGATTATTATTTCACTTTTTCCTTTGACCTTGTTGTCTTTTTCCTTATTTGAACGTAACAACAGATAAGTTATACTTTAACACAAGAATAAAATTATATAGTGCAGTGAGCTTATAGTCCAAAACTGTATTTTCCCTCCGTGCCTCTACTTCCTACTTACAGCCACTTGTAACTACTGCTGTATTTTGTTCTTCTGACAGCTGCCTCCATGTCTCTTAAGTTATACATTGTAAGGTCCTGAATTCGCCACAGAATGCTCAGTAGAACTAACAGGGTTTTTGGAAGAAAAAAAAAAATTGGTTGGGGAAACCATTTAAAACCTATGCAACTTTGTAACGAGAGCAAGGAAGGGTTTGTAACTAGAGCCTGGAAGGATGGAGCCTGTTGAATTACGGAGTTCAGGGCAAAATGCATCAAAGTTGGGGGAAACCATGTAATAAACACTTCTAAAGCAGAGCAGATGGGCTGGCCAGAGCCAAGACACAGAGTGTATGGCGTACTGTTTCGCTGAGTCTTGAGTCAGCAGTGTGGTTATGCTTTGCCTCTTTGTTTCTTAGTGGTATAAAATGTAAATGTGCTGGGGCAAGTTGCACGGATGCCAACATGACTAGTTTAGTTGCTGCCACCTCTAACTAAAGAACACGTTTCACATTTGTGCCAGGAAAATGGACTCCCCTCACCCAGCCTCCCTCCCGTGGTTCACTGCTGATTTAGGCTTCACTGGTCAAATCTGGGTCACGTCTTATTCTTGGCTGTGATGGAGACTGGAAAATGTAGGGTTTTTCACATTGTATCTTGAGAAAGTAGAATTACTAATCAGTGGAAAATTTTAAAATATGGAGAATATGTTTAAATGTTGTAGATAATCCAAGAATAAGAAAGGTCCACCACACATGCACCTGTGTGTGTGCGTGTGTGTATTCATATTTGTCTGTATCTTCCAGTTAACCAAATTTAGGCATCATTTTTTCACCACAATAACAATATTTTTTCTTTTTTGGTGATCGAACCTAGGGCCTTCTCACTAAGCTATATCTTCTTCCCGTTATTCTTTTTTATTTTGAGAAAGGGTCTTTCTACTTTTCCATGAAATTTTGATTTAAAATTACTGATTTTAAGTAATCTTGTTCCATGAAATTTTGTTACTATCCCTTGGCCTTTCATATGTCAGAAGGTGATGTTAATATCCTCTTTCCTGGGTACACCCTCTTCCTCCCATTCCAATTCTCATTTTCTGTTAGCTGTTTATTTTTACATTGTCCAAACTGATAACATTACATACTGTCCTCTAATCACAATTAAATAACTGCATCTTTGTGTGTGTGTGTGTGTGTGTGTGTGTGTGTGTGTGTGTATGATGATTGTACCCTGGGCCTTCACACTGAGCTACATTTTTAGTCCTTTTTAATTTTTTTTTTCTTTTGAGAGAAGGTCTCACTAAGAGATCAGGTTGTCCTTGAACCTGAAATGCTCTTGCCTCAGCCTCCTCTCTCTGAGTGATGGAGTTGTAGGCATGTATCACTATGCAGAGTTCACATCTTTCAATCTTTAGCGTGGTTATAAAAATTGAAAACCAGCCAATACTGTTGCTGTTATTATGAAAGTGATCATCTTCCTTATTTAGATAATGTTAAGAAGGGTACAACTTTATTTATTTATTTGTTTATTTTCAGGTTTAGTCTCTGACCTCGAGGCCTTGAAAGCAGATGTTCTTGACATCTTGATCTAATGGTTTGCCTTTTCTTATAAAGCACTAATTGCTCAAAGTTATGCTATATTTTAGATGCTTCATACTTGGACCATGCCATTGTTTTAGGTCTCTTTAGATTTTTAGTGTTTCTAACTACCTTTTATTTCCTACTTGCAAAAACATAACAAGTCTTTAAAATATCTTAAAGATGACTCACACCATCTCTCTCAGGATTCACTGTTATATAGTCTGCTTCCTTGGAACTCTCCGGTTTGGGTTTTTTAGGCTTGAACACCGTTCTCTAAATTTTAAGATTGCACAGACTGCCTCTGACTTCTTCAGACAATGAGATGTAATGTTAAATGGCTTTCTGCCACTTGCATTTGGAATCATGTCTCAAACTTGATCGATATCTGGATGTATAGAGAATTCTTGGTTCAAGAAACTTTTCATTTTGTATTTTGAAGATAGTGCTTCTCTATGTCGTATTTGGGTAGAAAATTTTGACATCAGCTTGATTCTTATTCTTTTGTAAGTGATCTGTGTTTTTGTTTTTCTGGCAACTGTGGTTCTGTGGTTTTGTTCTGCTGTTTTTGGTGGGGGAGGGATTCGTTTTGTACTACAGTGTCACAGGTGTGAGTCTAAACATGAGTCTGTTGCAGTCATCTTGTTTTCATGTTTGAAAGTTTCTCATGTTTAAAAATGGTGGATAATTCATGAATAAGAATGACTTTCCTCTGAGCCTTCATGTTGATTTAAAAATAATTACATTCCTTCCCTTTTGTAGATTTTCTTTTCAAAAACTCTTATTACTTGTTTGATAAGCCTTCTAGGTTGAATTCTCTGTTTCTCTTATCCTTGTTATCTTAATATTTTATCATATTTTTTGCAGTATTTTAAGTGGTTCCTCTATTTTTTGAGTTCTAATTTGAATATTTTAATTTTGGATGTTTTTCCCCTTGTACGCAATTCTTTTTTGCATTATGCTGGTTTTTTTTGTTTTGTTTTTTGTTTTTGGTTTTTTTTGTTATATCTTTTTCAATTTCTGATGAAACATGTTAGGGTTTTAAAATTACGTTCTTTATATTATTTTCCTTTTAGTTGTGATTGGTGATTTTTCTGGATACCTGACTGTACAGAGGCCTAGTAAAGAAATATTGATCTGTTTACATAGGTGAGATCTGTTCACATAGGTGAGCTTTTGGGGTGAGTGAAAGGGAAGCCTCTCTGTATGCAAGACAGGTTCCTCCCCGCCGGATGTGCACACCCCTTGTGTCGACTTCAGTCTTGGATGCAGAGGTTCACAGTATGTGAATGTCTGCAGGAAATTTAGATACTTTTTTCAGAGGCTGGCTTTGCCTAGATTGTCTCTGAGGTCAGACTTGAAAAGATACACTTTATTTAGAAGAAATGGAGCAGTTTTGTGCAACTGTTCTCTTTAATTTTATGGTATTCATTCTCAATTTTTCAAATTAAGTTTGTTTTCAACAGGTACTTAAAAACATACGGATTGTACGCACTAAGGGGACAGCATTATCTTAGTGCTTAAACTCACCTAATTCATCACCTCTCTCTGGGGAGCTGAGCTTTCTCTTCCCCTATGTCCTTTATTTAACTGGACTATAACTTTCTGTGCTTTTTGTGTATATTTTCATCTCACAGTCATAAGAGAATTGTTCCAATCCTGTCTTTGTCTAATAATCACTGTTCTTCTCCAACTTTGTTGTTTTTGCTGTTATGTTTTTTTTTTTTCCCCTTCCCCTTTTGCATTCATTTCCTGTCTTGGGAGAGTAGGGAGACAAAAGCATATATTTAGTCTGTCATTTTGAACTGGAAGACTTCTTTAGTGTGTTTTCTTATTTTTTAACAGGAAGCATAATTATTTGCGCATGTTGATCAGTGTAGTGCTTATTCATCACAGTCTCATTCATTCCAATAGCTTGTTCCTGATTTTCTTAGTTTGTAAACATAATGTGCAAGTAAGGCCAATTGCATGTTTTCTAACCTATATATTTATTTATTTTCTTACTTATCTGAAACTACTGAATCATAGTGAATGATGGTGTTGACAACAGACATGAACTTGGTATTAAGAAACCCAATCTTGAACTGATTGAATTATTAAATAGAAAATAAGACAGTATCAACTACCTTATATATGTTCCTGGCTTGTTGAGAAAGGTATCGGAAATTCCTGCATACCTAGTGCTTTAGAGTAAAAGAATTTGACCAGTACAACCAAATACTGAGTATCTCTTACTCTTCTTTTACCAAAAGTAACAATTCAGAACTGGAGATGATAAGAAAGGGAAGCTAATGGTCTAAAAACTAAAACTTTCTGACAGCATTCACCAAATTTTAAATGCCAAAAGTGATTAATCATTATTAGGCAGCAAAGTTAATATTATTTCTTGACAGCAAGTCAGTTAAAAAAAAGTCATTCAACTCTAGGGTATAGAGTTTGGAATATTTAATATAAATTGCAGGAAAGCAATTTTATCTCAAAGTAAAAAAATTCTATTGATTTTCTTTGTAAAGGGATTTAACAGGACATAAATTGCCTTTTATGGTTGTGCCTCCTGTCTCCCAATTAATAGCAAGCCTTGGTGATCCTCTGGCAGAATGTTAAGAGAAAAATTAAGGAGGATGACCTTTACAGTCTCTTCTAAAACAAGGGAAAATTATCTCTGCTATTTGGAATACAAAGAAACTTGTATTTCATTATTATGTGAAGTAATGGGAATATAGAAGCTATAGGAAGTTACCCATTTACTTTTCATGTTTTACACAGAATTTCTCTTTCATATTGCTAGTCAAGTATTTAATACCTTTAAATCTTTCTTTTGATTACTTTAAATTTTAACCATAGTCAAATGGTATATTATTTTTCTAGTTTTGTATGTAGAACGAACGTTAGGTTTATGGTGACTTTTTGGTAATATTTCTGACATCTGCCCTTTTAAATTTTCACCTTTCTTTTCTCTAACCTTGCCAGCTCCCACCACAATTTAAACCTATTTTACTTCTTTTCTGTTTTTGTTGCCTCTTTCAAACTTTCATGATTTTGCCCAAGAAATGTAGTGTCCTCTTGCCTCTTTGAAACCCTTCTTCCTTGCCTTGGGGGTAAGGAACAAATAGTGTTTCCTTAATACTCCTGTGTTGAAATTCTCACACACGTGGGCTGGTATCAGGTGATGGAGCTTTTGACAGGTAATTAGGTCTCAAGGGTAGAGTGCTCATGAATGAGATTAGTGCCCTTATGAAAAAGATGCCAGAGAGCTCTCTTGCCCTCTTTCTGCCATTATATCTGTGAGATATGAGGCACAGTTGGCATTCTGCAACCTGTATGGGGCATTTCCCAGACCCTGAAGATGCTGGCACTTTGATCTTAGACTTCCCCTCTCCAGAGTGTGAGAAATAAATTTCCATGTATGAACCACTCAATCTACGGTACTTTGTTATGGAAACTTATGTTAACCAAGACACCAGGGTAATTTTTCTTAACTGAGTAAGTGTTTGTATTATTGCTGTAGTTCAAGTCTGTCGGTGGTTTCAAAATGTAAAATCTCAAAATGAAACATAAAATCTCATGAAATAATTGATCTTCCCTTATCTGATCTGGTCTTATATTTTTTGTCTTTTCTTGCAGCTATGCCAAATCATTTGCCTTTCCTGAAAGCATGCTGCTCTTTGTTATTGCAGTGACTTGGCTCATGCTGTTTCCTCTGCCCCTTCTTTTTTTGGATGGACCTGAGCTCTGATTAGTCTTTCAGCATTCAACTTCTGGGTTTTCTACTCCAGGGAAGTTTTCTTGCTTTCCATTTTCTTTCAAGTCTAAATTGGAATTGTCTTCCTGGTGTCTCTTTGTATGGTAATTTTTAGTATCTTCATCCATTTCTTTCACTCTGCCTTTTATTTCCACTTGAATCCGCTATCCATAAGAGTCAAAGCATATAATAGGCATAAAATGAAAGTGTATTTCTTGCCTCACTATCTATAAACTTTCCACTTATGTAGCGATTAGATTTCTTAGAATATAGTTTTCCAGGATGTGGGTGAGAATCTTAAAGTAGGTAGAAAAAGGCTTCTGAGCAACCGTGATTGTTATAAAGTATGTGCATAGAAGTATATACACTAATTTTATAGGAAAGGCTCTTAGGCCCTTAATATCCTATCACCTTTTATTTTACATAGAATCTTCACAGACTGACTGACTTGGTGTCATAGCTGCCTTAGAAACAAAACATTAGATGTTAGAGTCAAGTTTTGTGGACAAAGGTAGGGAAAAGATAGGGAAAGACCTAAAGCTGATATATTGACAGCCTGAAAGTAAGAGAATCTATAAGAAAAAGAAAAAATATATTAAAACTGCATGAGAATTTTTTTTTAAATTATGGCAGTTTGTATTCATTTAATGTAGAAACAAGATAGACATTTACCTTGATAGTGTGGTATTACTTACTGTATAATTGATGTTCTGAATTCTGTCCATCATATGAAGGTATTTATTTCTAGCCCATATAGTGTGTTTAAAATGCAGTATAACTGTTTAAAGGTATGACTGGGCTAAACTCTCAAATATGTTGCATAACTCAGCCCCCTGCAGTGTTAAATGGATGAAGTTTTGCTGGATTTCTTTCTAAAAACTGCAGGGTACTGGTGCTTTGCTTTTAATCATTAATTTTCCTTTGGTTGTGTTCATATTACTAATAATGCGATTAGCTTATCTTCTGTTAGGGCATTTTTCTATTCATTTCTAATTTTTATATCAGATTTTAAAAAATAATAAAAAAAAACATTTTCCTACCTCTTATCATTTTTTAATTTAGTCATTTGAACCATGGAACTGCTTCTGAGTTCTAGGTGGTTGAAGCCTTGATATATTGCTAATTCTGATACTATTTTATTTTGCATCTTCTGACATTTTCCACATATTTGTTTAACTGGATTTGTGGGGAGGAAAAAATAGAGAGATTAATCTTCATTTTTGTAGATTGAGGTATTGAGGTACGAGAAGCCTCATGTGCAGTTGGCATCCGAGAAGTCCCTGTGCTGGGGATTGGAACAATGAACCTTGGTGTGAATCGCTTGAGACATGTTTCTTAGGCCTCTCAGTGCAGTTAAACTCTTCCAGGAGAGATGGAGCTCGCCGTGCCAAAGGTTGGAAGGGTCGACTAATCTATTCAACAACCTTTTATCCATGAGTCCAGTTTCTCATCAGTATTTCTGACCAAAAGTGTAGATGGCTGGAAATGTGGACTTTTGTTTTTAATTAGTCTCTCTAGGGATGAGAGGCTTATTTTGAAGAACGGAATTTTAAGGAAGACTGACAACCTCTGTTTTCATGTGACTGAACAACTTTGGCAGCTGAAAAAAGATTAACAACTCTGAGTTCAAGCCAGCCTTTCCAGTGGTTGTGCTGCTCTTTGAGAGTGATATGCATGGGTAATGGTGCCTCCGTTCCCATGTCTTGGTGGTTCCCTTTATGGTGCTTTTCTTGGAACTGCTGTGTTCTTTTCTATCTAATGGCTTAAAGGACTGTCATGGGGTTTGCCCTTCTGTCATGTGCATTGTAAAAATCGTCGCCATTCCATCCCATACTTAATCATTTTAGTCAGTCCAGCTGATGTCTACAATAGGCACAGGGCTACATAATACTTCATTATCTACATAGCAAAGACATTTTCTTCCACTCTTACAGGAACACAAAATTACAGTGGTGCTAAATTACCATCGACAGTCAGGGATTGGTTGTTCTGCTCATGATCCTACAGGAAAATAATGAAGTTGTTGAAAGTGAGCAGAGATCGGAAGCACTCAGCTCCTCTGCCTGTGCCCTGCAGTAGCCCATCCTGGCACATGCTTATTGAGCTCCTTCTGGACTCTTCTTCTTCTTCCTCTTCCTCTTCCTCTTCCTCTTCCTCTTCCTCCTCCTCCTCCTCCTCCTCCTCCGCCTCCTCTGCCTCCTCCTCCTCCTCCTCCTTCTTTTGGTACTGGGGATCAAGCTCAAAACCTCACGCCTACCGGGCAGGTGCTTACGCCACTGAGCTAAATCCCCAGTGTGGTCTCTTGTTATAAAATGAGGGAACTGGTTCACTTGTACAATTCTGGTTGTTAGAAAGTTTTTCTTTGTTGAACTGAAATTTGCTTTTCCCTAACTTTTCTCACCTATTAAGCCTTATTCTCTCCTTTACAGTCATTTTATACCTATTTCTGCGTGGTCTTTCTGTACATACTTGAAGATAGCTTCCAGACCTCCTAATAGCCTTCTCGTCTCTAGACCATTTATGATAGTCCCGTCTTACTGTGGTTTTGTTTCCTTTTTCTGTGGTTTTAGGTACTCATGGTTAATTGTGATCCAGAAATATTAGGTGGAAATTTCCAGAAATAATTCATAAATTAGTAGTTGTGTACTGTTCTGAGTAATGTCATGGAATCTCACACCATCTCTCTCTGTCCCACAATGTATACGAACAATCTTTTCTTGTGCATATTCATACTATATATGTTTCCTGCTCATTAGTCATTTAGTAGCCATCTTAGTCATTCATTTTATTATAGTGCTTGTGCTTAAATAACCCTTATTTTATCTAATAACCATCCTGAACCCAATGAAGGTAATAGTGGTGCAAATGGAACTCCAGGGCATAAAGCATAGAAGGACAGATGAACTCAGGTACTGTATAATAATCTGCAAGAGCCGGGCGTGGTGGCGCATGCTTTTAATCCCAGCACTTGGGAGGCTGAGGTAGGAGGAGTGTTGCGAGTTCGAGGCCAGCCTGGGCTACAACCTGAGCACAAGGCTGGCATGAACTACATAGTGCAGCCCTGCCTCAAAAAAACTAGGACCAGGAGTTTGGCTCAGGAGCTTAAGTGCCTACCTGGCAGGCATGAGGTTGTGAGTTTGATCCTTGTGCCACACAAAAAATATATATATAATAATAATAGTAGCAATAATAATAATAATCTGCAAGATGCATTGAGAAAGTGATAGTTTATCTAGGATTCAGATTCAGTCCTATCTAGGATTCGAGGCACCCACAGAGGGTCTTAGAATGTGTCCCCCATGGGGAAGGCAGGACTGCTCTCTTCTATCATCCCTTTCAACAGTTATATACATTTTCTGGTTAACAGGTTTTTTTATGACTGTTTGTACTAATCTTCAATATAGTCACAGTACACAATTACCTTTATAATTTAAAATGACTTCAAATTATTCTTTAGATGTGGCCTTTCTAGCTAAATGCCTACTAAGACTGTTTTTCTTGAGACCTGATACTGATCTTTACCTTGAAAGGGATCTATGCTTTTTATAGCTCTGTTTTAGAATACTTGAAGATGCAATAAGTTCCTTGTTATTGAATATATTACCCAGGTGCACATACATGGAGTGAATGAAAAATATGTTCAATGTTTAAAGTAACAAAAAAAATCATAATTTGTCTTTTAAAAAAGACATATTGCCAAGAATGATGTGTGTTCAAAGCAAAGGGTAACATTTTGAGGAAGGTTACTAGCAATGTGTCTTTTTAACAGTAAAGTTTTTAGTTAAAACGTGCTATAGACTGATAAACTGTTTAAGGCAATTTCTGTCAAATAAAAACATTACAGTGTGTCCTCATCTACCATATTTACCACATCTGGCAGCGTGCAATTTCTGGTTCTTCCATGAGTCAAAATTACCGTGAGCGGTAAATGGTTTAAATTGATTGAGGATTGAGAATTGATTTTGAATTGATTAAGGATTGAGAGGTAAACATTTTGAATTGATTGATTTGATTGATTGAGGCAGCCATGCCAGCACAGATAGAGATTCAAGAAAGGAGTTCTGGAATTGCTTCAGAAAATAACAAGAACAATGGATTAAGTGTGTTCAAAGCGAAGGACATATTTTAAGGTGATGAATACCACTATGTCTTTTATTGTAATAAATTTCTAAAATTTAAACCTTCATTGTACTTTCTGATCACACTGCACATGTGAGGGACAATATAGATAAAAGCAATTAGAAAGTGAAAGGGATTTATCCTTATAAAAATAAGTTAAAATGGCTGCTAGTTTTTAATAGTTCTTTTACGCAACATCAATTATAAAATATAGGCTATATCACAGTGTAATACTAGGAATATACCTGAGTGAATATTTTTTACTTAAAAGAGCATTTTGGTGCTTTTGGTTTTATGACCAATCAGTGAGTCATCTTAGTGTAGTGTTTTGCATCTGTGAAAGACTGCATCTTTTATCAAAAACTTATATTTCACACAAATTCCATTGATACTTCCTCTTTCTGTCAACAAGACAGTGCTTTTAATTTTTTCTGTAGTGGCCCTCAGTGGCTACTTTATTTCCATATAGACGGCATTTGGACAACACAACTAGATTGTTACCAAACTTACAAGAACTCCTTACTCACTATTGCTATTAACATTTAACATTGCTTTGTACATTACAAGCTACTCATCCATTTCCTTTTCTAGGATAAGATAAATTGGTGGTCTGTTCAATACTCAGACATTTTTGTAAATGGAATATTATTTACTCCTAATCCTAAAATCAAGGTTTTGAAAGGTACATTTGTTACAGGCAACTGAGTTAGACAGAAATATTATAGGCAGTCAGACAGGACTAGGCCCTCAAGGAAACCAGCACAGAGAACCAGAGGTCTTGGTGACCTTAGAAGAGACCCACACCTCTTGCTGCAGGCCAGATATCAAGACAAAAGGCAAAACAAATACACTCATATGCTAAGGATTGATATTCTAAATAGTTCTGTATCAGCCTGAGGAAGTCAGGAGTCAGCACCCCACCCTTTTACAGGAAGAGTCATTATCGTTAAGCATCCCTCCCTTACTACGCGACTCGCTTTCCCCATGTCCTTGATTTAATCAGTTTTACCTGAGCAATTAATCTTACTGGTTAACCATGGTTATGTCCCACCTTAGGCCCGTCTGCCTTGCGAGTTCCCAGTTTTTCCCATCATGGTTTTACTCTATAAAAGTCCCTAAAGATGACCGAATCTTTGGCAACCCACTCGGGCCCCCTTCTGTCCCTCAGACAGAAGCTTTCTTTCTCTCAATAAATATATTCTGCTCTTACCCTCCATTGTTCCTAAAATTCATTCTTCAATTTTAGAGAACACGAACTCACCCCGGACATATAGTTGGTTGGGAGTTTCATTCCCCCAAATCATTTGGAGGTCTGGGATCATTTTTCCTATATCACATTGATCTTGCTTTAAATTTAAGACTGTATAGCTGACAGATTTTTCTAAATTGTGGCAATGAGAGTTTCTATTTGTTTGTTTGTTGAAACTAAGCAATTCTTTAGTGACTGTGTTAATTACATTCCACTGCAGTGTATAGTCTTTCTTGTTTTTCCCATGAGGCGATTTTTTAGATGTCTGGGTGTAGTGATATATTTAGTTCTACAGTATGTTACATATAAAGATATTTGATTAGATGGTTCTTGTGTTACAAGGAAAGGATGTTTTAAAAAAATGAGAATCTTTCAAGTAAATCATGGTGTAAAAGCTCCACTCATGGTGGGAAGGAGGCTCACTGAAACTTCCATGGTTATTAATCTTGACAGAGAACACACATAGTCTCCTTGCATGGAAGCCTGTAACCACTTACCAAGGCAGGGTTATGTAGGTAGGATCAATTGGTATTCCTTTTGGGCTCACTAATAAAAATGAACATAGGAGAAATGAAAGGATAGTAGATTGGGGCCTTTGACTAGGAAGTATAGAATGTGAGTTGTGGATATTTCCCATTGCTTGATTTTGCCAGTCATCTCCCTAAAGTTCCTCACCAGAAATATACAGTAAGAAGTTGAATTTACTTGGATCATGTAACTTGTTTTGGGGAATGGGCAAGGAAGGTTTCCAGCTGGAGCTGTCAATCTTTTTTTCTGCAGCAGTCGCCTGCCAAGCCATTTCTGAGGATAACCTGATATCCGCCTTCCTTCTTCTGCTACCATTAAGCATATTATCCTGGTTTTGTCAGCTTCCAGGCTGTAAGGCAGAGTGTGTGCTCTGGTTAGTACACAAAGCTCTAGGGCATAGAGATGGATCTCTGCCCTGGCTTTTCCACTGGTTGCTGGATGACCTTGGGCTGGTGAGTCAACCTCTTCTCCATTTTTTTTTCCCACTTTATAAAATTTAGGTTTTCATTTTTCTTCCTAGTATTAAAAAAAAAATTTGAATATTTGTGAAAGGGTAAATAAGAGTTTCTTGGGTGAGTTAATACCCATCTGTGTACCAAAAAAATATGGTAGACTGCTTATCCATGGGGATACATTCCAGGGCCCCCAGTGGATATTGGATACCACCAGTGGTACTGAACTATATAAATATAAATGATGCCTTTTTGTATACAACACAGCTGTAGGAGAGTTTAATTTAAAATTGGGTGTAGAGATTAACATCAATAGCTGATAAAAGAGAATAATTATAATTTATCCAATAAAAGTTCTGTGAATGTGTTTTTTTCTCTTAAAATGTCTTATTGTATTCTACTCTTCTTCCTTGAGGTCATGTGAGATGAGCCAGTGCCACCCTGATGACGTTAAATGAACTGAATGATGCAGACATTGGATCAGCACTAGGCTGCTAGTGACTTATAGAATGTCAGGAGGGTCATCATGCCATAGGAATGCTATTTGACTGTGGGTAAATTGAACTGCAGAGAACAAAATCACAGAGAAAAGGCAGGGGGTTGGGGTTACCATGTAGAAAGGATGACTCTTAGGATTACTAAAGTAAGTTAAACAAAATGCTCTGAATGCGTTCAATGTCTATTCCAGCTGGTCTGTGTTAAATAAACTATGTAAGTCCTGTCGAATTTATATAAATCATTTCAATCTCTTTTAGGGAACAGCAATATAGTTATTATGTTGTCCATGTAAATTGTATTATATAGCTTTGGGGAACTTCAGAGGACACTGAAGGATAGTTTAGGCACTTAAGCCCTTAAACTCCCTTTGGGAGGTCTAGTTGATTCATGAAGACTTCAAAATGGTTTAGTTAACTGTATTTAGAATTATATCAGAATTATTTCATCTCCTTAGAACTCTTGCTTTTTAATTTAATTTTACTATGTGTTTTTAAAAAGTAGTGGATAAAACCTATGCTCACCCAGGAAAGTATTTCCTTTCCATTTTGCATAAATTTAATTTCATTTTTTGTGTCTCAGAAATGTACGATATCTTTAGCTAACTAATTGTAATTCTCATGTATGGGCTGAATATACCTGTAGGTTTTGGAAACCCATGCTACATCTGAAGTTTCTAAGGGAATCTGTTCTTAGTTGTGTGAATGTAAAACTCTTGAAAGAAAATCCTATGTTTGTAGGTAGAAAAGGCTTTTATACTTGAGATTATGGGGGCTAAGTCTCATGTGAGAGTGTTTTGTAAGACACAGGTACTCTACTGTAGAACTGTTAGGAGTAAGCCCTGTGACTCACTGTAATTATTTTGCTTTTTATTCATATGAGCCTTTGGGCATGGTGGGGTGGGGACATGTAAAATACTCTTATGACTGTGGAATGAAGGGGAGGTTGCATTTTTCAACTACCATACGTAGTGATTAGGCTCTTTGAAATGACATCAGAATGCTCTCTGAGCAACCAGCATGAGCCTTCTAAATAATTTATAATAAATAAAGTATGTAACTTTACCAGATGTAATGTTCAATAGCAGAGGAGAAAATTTAAAGTTACCTCTCGCAGGAAAATTTGGGAGATGGCTAGATGGACCCAGAAGGCAGTCATGCTGCTAGGAGTCTGCACTCTCATCTCCCGCTTCCAGGTGAGAACATAAGGGTGGATCATTTAAATTTTGTCTTCATGATTTTTGGGATTTCTTGGGAAATTCATGGATTCGTGAAATTATTGAACTCAAAGTCTATCTGAGCTGTCCCTGAATTTTTATTTCCAATACTCAAAGACATTTAAGGAGATAGTGCACAGGTAGGCTTGACTGATTTCTCTATTTCGTAACTAAACTGATTTTTTTTTTCTGTAATTGACCAAATTTTTGTAAATTAAATTGTAGTTTACATCAGTAGAAATCTGGTTCCTATGGTGACTTGTAGCTCTCCTCTTGTAGAGAGGATAAGAAAGTTCTAAAGCCTTCCACAACCTGGGCGCTCAACACTAACAATGGAGACACCAAGTCTGAGGGTCTGTACCTCGGTGGTGCCCCAGAGGGCTGGGACAGTGAGCACTTCTCCGAGAAAGCTGATAAAGGGACAAGAATTCTGCATCAAAAACTGGTCACTAAAACACATGGACGACTTCCTGACAAAGTAGCATCCTCTGAACACATATTTTCATTAAAATTGTTTGTTAATTCCATTTATTCTTTTAACAGATACTCAGTGAGTACACTGTATAAGCAGGTGTTACAGAAATGGAGTACACCATAATAGAACAGAAAATACTCTGCCCACTTGGTACTTGGATTTTATGTAGGGAGACAAAAAAATAACAAATAAATGAACATACCCAGGTCGGTCATGATAAATTTTATGAGGAAAAATGAAGCAGCTTCGAAAGAAAACAGAAGGAAGGGAAGTGCTATGTTCCATGGCTGACCCGTGATTACTGTTCTCCGTGGTGTCTTTTGACCAAATCCTTGACTTAACTAAGTATCTGTGGAGAAAAGCTGGTGACATTGATAGTTGGTGCAGAGTTAGGAATATGCTTGATCTATGGAAAGAACAACAGTAAGGTTAGTGTCTTTCTGGTAGAGAGAGCAAGGATTATTAAACACCATGTTATGGAAGTAACAAGTGGTCTGATCAAGAGCAAACAAGGGATCTTTGATCTCACTGCTATTAAGTGACCTTACGAGGGAACAGAGGGTTTCTAAATAGTTTTCTAAAGCTAGAGAAGTAAAGAATTGGAATAAATAGGGAAAAGAAAAAAATAAAATTATTTGTGTTTTAGGAAACATGACTATACACTTGGGGTTTTTTGGCACCTGGAATTGAACTCAGGACTTTGCACTTGCCAGGCAGGTGCTTGTGCTGCTGAACTACACCCCCCTATACATTTGTTTTTATCCAGGAGACTCTGACCAAAGAAAGGGAAATTTGAGCTGTGTATGGTGTCATCAGCCTATATTGTCTGACTATTTGGGAGGCTAAGGTGAGATCATTTGAGGTCAAGCATTTAAGAGCAGTTTTTGGGCTATTTGGGGATACCTGTACTTCAAACAAGCAAACAATAACACAAACAAAAAGGAAGTTTGTTATGTCATGAATATTCATGGAATCTATGGCTTTTCCTATACTGTTGATACATAGCCAGAAATGGAAAATGACAAGGATTCAATTCATAGCAGAAAGAAACTATAAATTACTTAATAATAAATTTTTAAGGAAGATAGTGGATATATGAAGAAAATAATAAAATCTTATGGAAGCTCATAAAACCAAATTCAGATATACTGTGTCCTTGGATGGCAAAGCAATATCACATAAACACTATTTACTACAACTCCAATTTGAATCCCAAAAGAGTGTTTAATTTTTTTAACTGCCTAAAAATATTTGAAACTACATATAAAAGAATAAATGTTCAAAAATAGCCAACAAAGGAGATTTTCTATTAGCTGAAATTAAAACACTGGAATGTTATGTAACAATTTGTGGTTAAGAAATGGTAGATCAGGGTTTAGCAAACTTTTTCTCTAAAGAGAGTAAAAAGTTTAGCTTTCTGATCCATATGGTTCCTGTCCTAACTACTCAACTCTGCACAAAAGCCATCACAGACAACATATAAATCAGTGGGTTTTGCTGGATTTATTCATCAGCTGTGCTTTGCCAGTTGATGACGTAGATGTTAAAGCAAAATAGTGTTCAGCAATAGTTAATGTGATGCATAAGAAAGGTAATATTTGAAATCTCTTGGACAAGACAGCTTGCTAAATAGTGCTGACAAAATTTGTATTCTACAAACAAAACATGTTGACCTTCTAGTTAATTATAATAAAAATATTCCCAATTCCTACAAAGATTACTAAACTGTAAACTTACAGAAGTTAAGAAACTGTGTAATGTAATGCTAGAGGAAAGTATTTAATCAAAACTGAAAATACAAAAACTGAAAAGAGAGCTATATGACTATATAAAAATGTTCGTTCATGGGGCTGTTACCATAAATAAAGAAGTAAAAATGGCAGTCTGTGGAAAAGTACAAGATATAGAAAAAAAATGGATAATATCGCAACATTCAAAGTGCCTCTACAGTTAACCTGGTAAAAAAGAAAGAACTCTATTTCTGAAAAGAGCACCAAATGGTCAATGGCTATAGGAAAAGGTGTTCAGTGTGTCTGGAAGCTGTGGAACACAGGATTGTAACAATACCCACCTGCTGGGGTAGTTGGAGGAATTAAATCAGATAATTCACATAAAGCAGAAGGAAGTGCTTGATGCATGCTATGCACTCAACAAGTGTCAGTTTATTAGCATGTCAAAATAAAACCATGAAGATAAAGATTGCCTTGAAAGGATACTTTCTGTAGTTTCGTTTGTAGCTGTGAATGACTGGACAAACCGAATGACCCATCAATGGAGAGATTATTGAATAATTTGCTCTATATTATTAGTAGGAAATTTTTTGCTGTTATTAAAATAATGAGTTGAAGTCATTGTTCCTTTCTGATGCAGAAAATTAAACTGAGAACCCCTTGAGTGGCTGGCAAGGGCTGTGCCACTGAGCGCCATCTCCTGCCATAATGAGTTTAGATTCAGAAAGTGGCCTAAGGAAAAGTGAATGAAGGATGTGAGGTTTATATAATGTATCCCAAATCCTTGGATATGTTTGTGTATGATGCTGAGATATTTAATTTTTTCCAACTAAAACTCAAATCGATGCAGAACAATCTAAAAACATACTATATAGTTCACTGACTTCTAATACCTCCCTCTCCCTGTCTCCATCCCTCTCCTCTCTCCTCCTCCCCCTCCCTCTGCCCTCCCCCCTCCCCCCTCCCTTCTCCCTCTGCCTCTGCCTCTCTGCTCTGTACTCTCTCCCATTCCTCTCATTTCTCTCCCCCTTCCCCATTTTAAATTCCTTGTCATTACAACATAAATTCTGGCTTAGGTTAAAATGCAGAATTCTTTCTGAGAACTAAAGTTTAGAGGTGTTTTCCCCAGGCTCCCTGGCATTTGGATATTTACTACTACCTGCTTTTTATTGTGGCTCTCCTTTTGCTCTCAGAGTGTCATCCATCACTTTCCTGTGCTGTGGGGATAAACTAGATCTCTTTGGAAACAGCCGTCACGCTTTTTAAATCTTTGCTACTATCTGGGAAACCAGAGAGCTAGAGTTCATATTAGATACAAATTGAAATCCTGTAAGCTTGAAGGGAGAGAAGTCTGTGGAATAAAAACATTGCAGTGTCTTTTGGGTAGAAAATAGACATTTTTTCTTTTAAAATTAGTTGTGTTTGTAAAAAAATTAGTTGTGTTCAGGATTCTGAAGAGGAAGGTGATATTATATGTGAATGATGCTTGCTTTTTACCAACTGTATAATCTTCTAAGATAGTCCACTTAGGATATGTTACATGACTTATTCACTCGTTTATTCAACAAATATGGGCTTTCTATGTTCCAGGCACTGTGCTGGCCAGTACGGATATGTTGGTAAAGTGTGTGGTTTACCAATGGTTCCCTCCCTTGTAGAGATGACAGATTAATGGGAGAAAGGGTTAAAACAAACACAAAATCACAGAAAAGTAAATTTATGATGGTGAAAAAACTGTAGACCTATTTCAAGTTCACTTAAGGAATCCTTCAGACTAAAGTATGCATATTAGTTCAGTTAAGCTTTTTTAAAGAGAAAAAAGAATAAAAGCAATGATATAGAATTTCAAAACAAGCTAATAGGGGATTAGAAGTGATTAATATATCATGTATTGTTATCTTCAAAGTAGTTGCTCAGATTATAAGATATAGGTATGAAAAATTGATCAAACAGTATAAGTACATACCATTCTTTCCAATGAACTAATAGAAATTAGTAGTATAATTATCTTATATATGTGTGTATATATATATATATATTTTTTTTTTCCCCCTTTTCTCCTTTCCTGGTTGTTCTTTCCTTTTGAGCAGTTTCTTCATCTTTCACAGTATCTATTGTACATTTTTTCTTTTTTTTTGTGGCACTGGGGATCGAACTTAGAACCTCGCGCCTGCCAGACAGATGCTTAAGCTACTGAGCCAAACTCCTGGCCCTAGTTTTTTGAGGCAGGGTTGCACTATGTAGCTCAGGCCAGCCTTACGCTTGCGTTGTAGTCCCAGCTGGCCTCGAACTCACAACCTTCCGCTTACCTCAGCCTCATGAGTGCTGGGATTAAAGGCATGCGCCACCACACCCAGCTGTATTGTACATTTTGGATCTTATTTACTCTTCGGGTTTGTTATGCTAGGGAAACAATGAGATGTTTACACATGCCAGTCTGACTTATTTCACTTATAAGTATGGTCTCAAGTTGCATCCATTTACATGTAAAAGCCTCAAGTTTGTCCTCTTATAGCTGAGTAGTACTGCATTATATGAAAATACCACATCTTTTTTATCCATTCATCAGTTGATGAACATTTGGTTTGTTTCCAAGATTTGGCTATTACAAATTGTGCTGCTATAAACATGGGTGCACATATATTGCTGTGGTATGGTGTTTTTAATTCTCCTGGGAAAATGTCCATAAAGGGAATAGCTGAGTCAAATGGGACCTCCAATCCTAGTTTTTTGAGGAATCTCCACACTGATTTCCACAGTAGTTGTACCAGTCTATATTCCCACCAAGAGTGAAGTGTTCCTTTTTCCCTACAGTCCTGTCAGCATTTGTTACTGACTGATTTCTTGATGGCAGCCATTCTTTCTGGAGTGAGATGGGATCTCAGTGTTGTTTTAGTTTGCATTTCTCAAATGATCAATGATGTTGAACATTTTTTCATGTATTTATTTGCCATTTGTATTTCTTCATCTGAGAAATGTGTATTCATCTCAGATGCCTATTTTTGGATTGGGTCTTTGAATTTGGGGAGCTTAATTTTTTTCAATTCTTTATGTGTTCTAGATAAAAGTTCTTTGTCTGAGGGACAGTTGGCTAAAATTTTTTTCCCATTCTGTGGACTTTCTTTTCATTCTGTTGGTGATTTGTTTTGATGTGCAAATGCTTTTTAATAAGATGATTTCTCAGTTGTTGATTCTTTGAAGTATTTTCTGTGCAGTTTGGGTTTGGTTCATGAACTCTCTTTCTGCCTACCCTCTGTCTTCACGATTTGTACCTACTTTTTCTTCCAGTAGATTTAGTGTTTCTGTTTTAATATTTAGATCTTTGATCCATTTTGACTTTTGTGTAATGCATGGTGATAGACATGGGTCTAGTTTTAGTCTTTGGCATTCAATTAAGATGTGTGTGTGTGTGTGTGTGTGTGTGTGTCCCTGGGGATTGAACTCACAACCCGACAGGCACTTAAGCCACTGAGCCAAACTACCAGCCCTAGTTTTTTGAGGCAGGGTCGCACTGTGTAGCGCAGGCCGGCCTTGCACTCAAGTTGTAGCCCAAGCTGGCCTCGAAATCACAACGCTCCTCCTACCTCAGCCTCCCGAGTGCTGAGATTAAAGGTGTTCATCACCACGCCCAATTAAGATTTTGGGTTAATTGCAAGTCAAGAATAATTCTTGTGTGATCTGTGCCTGAAGACAAAAATGTAATAAAAAATTTTGCAAGCACAGAGCTTATCCATAATATGCACTCAAATGTGGAGACACTTAACTAGTGAATGAATTTAACTGGAATCATAACTATTACTGCATTTCAAAAGCACATTTTTCCATTTATAATTACTACACTATTAACACATAAATGTGGTTTATATCTTTGCATCAGCTATAGCTCACATTATAATGATTCCTGATCATTTTTTACTAGTAATAAACTAGTTGCGATTCTATAGTAGATCTGTCTTACTGGTTTAGGTAGTTATCAGTAATTTCCTATAGACCTATTTGTTCATTCAAGAATTTGCTACAAGACTTTTTTAAACAATAGTAGAATCTCCATTTTTTATTGTATAAACACATATTTGTATTCTCTTCATAGTCTGCTTAGATATTTGTAGATGTATGTATGTTAGTCAATGTGGCAAACACTTGAGATAAACAGAAGATAGGTTTGCTTTGTTTCATGGTTTCAGAGGTTTCAGTCTCAGGTGCTTGGCCCTATTGCTTTGGGCATGTAGTGGTAGCAGAGCGCATCATGGCAGGAGTATGTGATGGTACAGCTGCTTAACTTATACCAGTCAGGAAGCAAGGAAAGAATGGAAAGAACTGGGTTCCCATAATCAACTTCAGGTGCATGGCTCCAGTCACCTAGTTTTTATCTTCCAGGCCCCACTTCTAAATGTTCTACTACTTCTCAGCAGCAAATAGACTAGGGACTAAACCTTCAGTATATGGACCTTTGGGGATACTCCAGATCCAAACTATAAATATATGAATATATATATTCTAGATATATTAATTTCTACCTGTGATATAATTATTACTGTGCAAGTTATACATAAATTTCACATTTTATAGTATAAAATAGAATATGTATAGAATATATGTAGTTTAAGATATATATATATATTTTTTTTTTTCCTTTTTGCTTGCTTTATGACCATCACATTTAAAAACACGGGACAAAAAAATGCCCAGGAATCCATCCCATAATCAAATCATTGTCTTCATTTGTATATTTTACCACATAAATCTGTAATTTGAATAGTAATACTGTGTATAGCAATGTCATAGTTGGAATTTAATATTTCATGTTTTTACTTAATGATTTTCTACTCTTTTGTCTTTGAAGTTTTTCTTTCACTTCATAACCATCTTCTCTCCCAAGTAACATATTCAATAATAATAGCTTCAGATGTATATATTTGTAATTTCTAATACCAAGGGGTTAATGAAGTTAATCATTGTTTCCGGTGGAGCACTGTCTTTGCGCTTATCTCATTAGCAGAGCAAGTCTGATATGTCCTAATTCAAGGAACAAGTTAAAATTCCATTCCATTTTGTATTAAAGAATCACATTTCTACCTTAATCCGTTTCTTAAGATGGCTTATAATTTTTAATAACCTATTTTCTCCAGGGCAGTGGCCTTTCTCAAATCGTTTTGACATTAAATTTTACAAAATGAAATTCTCTAATTATACAATGAAACCTCCTAGAGATCATTTCCAACTGGGAATCAAAATTAGTGACCTTTATCTACACACTCAAGTTCTTTTATTTCTAGGGAAGGCCACCTTACTGCTCTTTCTTGCCTCTGAATTGTTTTCTCTTGATCAATAGTTTTCTGCTGCTCTTCAGAACGAAGTTCTTCTTTTTATTCTGAACCCCATTTATCTTAATTATACTTCCCTGGCTCTGAGGATTCTTTAGAATAACTTTGGGTAAAAGCCATGACTGTTGGACATTCTTAATTTGTACTTTTTTTTCTTCTTTGCTTGAGAGATGTTGAGTGAAATGGAGTATTACTGTTGAGTCTCAGTTTGTTTGCCCTCTTTCTCTTCTTTCTTGATACACTAAATATCCATCAAGTGATGAAGAATCCAGAGCAGTACTGCCCAACACAACTTCGTGCCGCTATGGAATGCTCTCAGCACTGTCCAGTACTATACTCCCAAGCTGCATGTGACTATTGAGTACTTCAAAAGTAGCTAGTGTAACTGATGAACTGAATTTTAATTTTAATTTATTTACATTTAAAATTAAATAGCCACATGTGCCTGATGAAATCTTTTAAAGTTAACCCAGACACTTGATTAGGTGAAGTAAGTGAATGCCTAACAGTGGGAAAATTATATTTAAAAATCAGCATGTTTCCTTTAGTATTTCTTCCTTTTTCTCTCCTTTCTTTAAAGATATGAAGTAAAATTTAGACATTCAAAAGCATAGGTTACACTCTGAATACTACATCTCCAACACTTGGTATTGGTAAATTATAACAAATTGACTTGTTTACTTTATGTCTTCTTAAAGAAATGGAACATTATTTGCCCTTGAAACTCCACTAAACATTGTTCAGATTCTTAGGCTACATCAGTAAGCAAAATAAAAATTCCTTCTTGACTTTACTATTCTAGCTAAGGAAGATAGATGATATGTCATAAGTGTTTAAAAATTAAATTAGGTAAAGGAAATACGAGGGGAAAAAGAAAGTAGATTAAGGCAAAAAAGTAGGTGGGTAGAGGGCTAAGGGTTGGAATTTCAAATAGGCTGGTAAGAATAAACCTCATTCCACTGACAATTGAGCTAATTTTTCAGCAGGTGAGGGAATTAGCTGTGCAGTTTTCTCATTGGGAGAATGTTCCAGGCTGAGAGGATGCTGAGCAGAGGGGCCATTAACGTTGAAGTGTGTCTCATGTTTTTAGGAAACACCAATGAGCCTCTTGTGCCTGGAGCACTGTTAGTGATCTTGAGTGTGTCAGAAGTGAGGTGAGAGGCTGGATAGGGTGGTGTTAGTACCTTGACTTCTCTGAGTAGAAATGATCCGTTGTGGAATGAAGTAGTGATAAAGGAGAATAGTAGCTGTGACTAATGCAGAACATACATATAATGGCATTTCATATTGTAAGAAATGATGTACTGTATGTTTTGACTTATACGTAACTGTCTTCCCAAACCTTCCTGTAGTCATAGATGAGGAGTTACAAAGGTGGATGGATCATAATGCATAATGCTGGCATTAAGGATGTGGTGCTAGAATTAAGTGTAGCGCACCCTAGGTTTGCGTGGCACCACCCAAAAGACAGGTACCTTGGGTAGAATATGAAGGGACAGAAAGAAGCTGTTTTGCTACTTTGATGTTTTGCTGCCTCTGCCTGCCTTCCTTTGCCATGAACTGTTTCTCCTCTGCCATGCCACCTTGCCTGAGAGCCAGCTGAGTATGGACTGAAATCTAAAATAAAATTTTCCTCCTTTAACTTTGGGTGTTGGGCATTTTGTCTCAGCAATGAGAAAAGAAACTAAGACACTGTAAAAGCTTTTACTTCAGTGTGGTGTTGGAATCACTGAGTAGATTTAGGGAGAACAGTTGGAAGGCAGTTGCAGTTGTTTTGAAGAGAAGGAAGGATGGCTTGAGTCAGCCAAAGTCACTAACAGTAGAGGTGGTGGGAAAAGTGGTCAGGCTCTGAGTATTTTCTGAAGATGGAGCCACTAGATTTACTGATTAGATGTGAAGACTATAAGTCAAGATGACTCTAATTTTTTTTGATCAGAGCTATTGGAACAATCAAGTTGCTACCCACAGAAATCAGAAGACTGCAAGGATATGTTTCAGGGAGGAAAGGTCAGGAATTGAGTTTTGGTTGTATTATGTATGATATGTCTCACGATGGTGAAGTTTGGAAAACAGGTCTGAGGTATGAATATACTTTTGAGAGTCATCAGCATGTGATGGTGTAATTCATGAAACTGGATAAGAAACCCAAGAGGGTGAGTGTAGATGGAGAATAGGTCCACAGAGGCAACCTGGGAATACTCCAGGCTTTGAGATCCAGCAGGAGACTGGGAGTAGCCATTCAGGCAGGACACCCAAGGCAGTAAGATCTGGAAGTCATATGGAGAGAGGACTGGGGAGGATGGTGTGGTTAGCTCTGCCACCTGATGTTTGTAGGGTCTCTACAGTGAGAACAGAGAACTAAGCAACATCAAAGTCATGGCAAATTTATGGGAAATTTTTCAGTGGATTGTTGAAAGTCAAAACCTGAAATATGTTTAAGGGAAAATAAAAGGAGAGGAATAACTGAAAATGCTAACATAAAGAATTATGTGGCAAAGGGTTGTTAAAGAGTGGTGGAAGAACTGTCAAGAGGAACGTTCTTTTCTTTTTTTTTAAATTTTATTTTAAAGATAGTAAAATCCAACAAAACATAACAGAACAAAGTCAGTCAAAGCAAAGCAGTAGAACTGGTATAGAACTTCAAAGCAGGATACTAGGAAAACAATAGCTACTGTAGTATATCTTGTTATTGTCCCAATAGTTGGTCATTCCATCAGGTATAGTAAAATCAAACCAAAAACAAAACAGAATAAAACCAATCAAAACAGAATATTGAATAAAGAAAAACAATCAGAATAAAGCAAAACAGTGAGAACAATATTTAGCCTCAAAGACAAGATAGAAAGGAATCCCCCATATTTGCTACTTTGCATACTGTCATCCTCCCAAGAGATGCTCAGACTGCTGGCCCCAGGCCTGCAAAATCAACCAAACAATACAAGCATTTAGTGGCTTTATGTACCTTAGTTGCTATTAACTTAGCTGGTCGTCTGAACCAGCAGGTTGCTTACTGGGGTGGGGTTGGGGGTGTTGTTGATTCTCAGCCAGCGTGTCATTAGGCTCGTGGGAGGCACAGATCTGTCTCTTTCTGGGATCTGTGCTGCTCACTAGGAAGGGTGGCTAGTTGTCTTCTGGTTGGACTCTCCCTGACCCAAAATGGCAGGTTCTCAGGAGGTGCAAATCTTTCTCCTCCTGTAACCCGCACCATTCGCTCCACTCACCAGGAAGACTGGCTTGTTGTCTTCTGGTTGGATCCTCCCTCACCCAACATGGTGGGTTCTCGGGAGGAAACGTTCTTTTCTTTACATTAAATAGGTGAGATAGATTAGAGCATGATCTGAATGACCCAATAAGAGTACAGTTATGACTAATTGATTCATATATTTTTCCTAATTTGTTATAATTGCTAGTGTTCTGTGCTACTCAACTAATAGGTATTTGTTTTTCAGTTTGCTGAATTCCATCCTGTGCTTCAAGGAATATTTTTGTACATGCTTCTTTATGGAAACTTCTTTGTCTTACGTTATCCATATTTTCAACTTGGGTCAATAATCTCAGAGCACTGCACAGCACAGTCGTGTTGTGCACGTGATCCCCTGGCAGCGTGTGCCGGTCCTGTCGTGTTCAATCTGGTTGTGTGGAATAATATCAAAATGGCTTTGAATTTTGGTATAATTGCCAGTGAGAGTGAATATCTTTCCGTAAGTAGATCAGCCCCTTGGATTTCTTTTCTGTAAATTTCCCATTTTTCTTTTGGGAGGAAATTAAAGTTTCTTATTGATTTGTGGGTTTTATATTATCTGAATAAGAAATCTTTATGACTTATAAATATTACAAGTATCCTTTCTCGGTCTGTGGCTTGCATTTCATTCTTTTAGTGGTATCTTTTGATGCACAGTTTAAAATTGTATTGTGGTCAAATTTGCATGTGTGGTTTGTGCTTCCTTTGTGTCCCTAAAATCCTTCCTTTAAACTTGCACTTTTCAAATTTTGGTAAAGGTCACTCTTAATCCTTTTATTTTCTATAGGAATTTGAGGACTAGCTTGTTAAGTAACACACAGACACATCCATCCATTCATCCATCCATCCATATGTATGTACGTATAAACAAAAGAAACCTATGGAGATTTTGAAAGGTATTGCATTTAATTTATATTTTGGGGAATATTGCATCTTGATAATATTGATTCTTCCTTTCCACAAATATTATACCTCAAGCTTTGTGTTCTTTGATAATGTTTTTTTTTTTTTCATTCCCCATGTGCATACTACGTATTTGGTCTAACACTGAACTATACTTCTATCTTTCATATTATCTTTTAAATTATTTTTGTAGCTCAGAAGTTGCCAGCCAGTAACTGACTGGTCTTTTTTCTTTTATTTGTGGTTAGGCGCTCACCATTGGTTTAGTTGTCAGTAGGATGACAGTACATCCTAAGTTGCCCCGCATAATGTTATCTCAAAACAGTTATTGTTTTTTGTATGTTTTGAGACAGGGTTTTGGTATGTAGTTCAGGCTGGCCTCAAACTCACAGTGATCCTTTTGCCTCAGCCTCTTGAGTGCTGGGATCACAGGCACATGGCACCATGCCTGGCTTTAAAAACAATTACTAGTAATTCCCTCTTTCCTCCCCACAGTGTCTCAATTTGGACAATATATTGTTCGGTCACACTACTGGTGACTACAAAGCATGATTGTTCTTTCTATAAGCAAGCATTATGGGAGTGGAGCATGACCAGGCTAGGGGTTACCGAGTAACATCTCTGGTATATCTAGGGTATAGCAAAGGTAAACTTGAACTTGTGTGGTGTACAGAGATAATTCACTGGGAAAGGGATGTCAGACTAAGTGGGTAAAGTATGATATTTAGGTAGGTTTCTAAAGGCCTAAATCAATCAGGGGCTAAGCAGATTTGTAGTGAATATTCAGGTTGGAATGAGAGTAGAGAATAGTTTGGCAGGTAGTGAAAGTTATCTCCTGATCAGTCAAAGGATTCTGTTAATTAGGGATTAAGGCTGGGGATTTAGCTCAGTGGCATAAAGCACCTGCCTGACAGGTGTGAGGTTGTGAGTTCGATCCCCGGTACAAAAAAAAAAAAAAATCCCTGGCCCTATCTTGAGGGCTGGGAGTTTGGCTCAGTGGCTTAAGCCCCTGCCTGGCAGGCGCAAGGTTGTGAGTTTGATCCCCGTGGTACCGAAAAAAAAAATAATAATTAAGGATTAAGGAAAGAGATTCAGATATGGAGCATCAGGACTATACAGCCATATCCCAGTCACAGACTCATTGGGCAGAATTTAGTTTCCAAAAGTCTGGACAACTAGATAAAATATAAAATAAGGTACAAATAGACAAAGTAAAAGGGAGTAAGGCCCAGCACTAAGATTCAAGTAGAAGTGCAGGGATAGCAGGAGGATGATACTGAGCCAACTCATTCCCAAAAGAAGCTTATTATGTTTTATTCTTCTGGGCCACCATGAAGTCTGCAGTGTCAGTAGATACACGCCCAAAAGAGGTGTTATTCCAGTCAGGGCAAAAGGGTAAGAAGTGGGGGCCCTGTGGTTCCTAAGAAACTTTTCTCCGTCATGAAATAGTAGAAAATTAGATCAAAATAAATCTGATATAAGAAGATTCATGGTAGGTAGAACATTTAATACTTATGTCTGGATAGTACTAGGTTAAATTAAGTATTGATTGACAAGAGCTTAGAATTAATTAGAAAAGTTCTCAAGTATCTGTTTTCAAAAATCATTAAATGTGTTTTGATATAAGTATGAGGAATTAAAATTATGACAGCTATGCTTATGTTTGGTGTTTCAAGCCATAATTTATGCAAATATAAATGAATGGCTCATTTATCTTTTTGCATCAATAAATTTTGACAGTAAGAATCTACAAACTCTAAATTAAAGCAGAGTGTCCAAGAATAGGCCCCATTTCCTGATCTACAATTCTGAGTCTGTAAAATTTTGATAGCATAAACAACTGTGTTTTTTTTCCATGTTAGAAAACTGTGATATGAGAAACCTATGTTTACTATTAGTATTTGGGTGTTTAGTATTAACATGTGGGTTAGAATGGGGTGTTTGATGACAGACTGAGATGAAGGACTGGAGTGGTGAGGAAAGGAAGGGGTGCAAATGAGATTGTGTGTGTGTGTGTGTGTGTGTGTGTGTACACTCAACCATAAAGCAGCCTGACTGCAAGTGTGTGTTGTAGTAGAAATAATAACTAGGCAATGAATGCTTTCAAAAACATTCATTACAAAATGAAATTTCCTTTCGAGGTAACATCCCATAGAGAGTCTAAAAGGGGTTGCTCATAAATCAAATCTTGAAGGGCTCTACCATAATTTTACGAAAAAATAGCTCAGTTAAAATCTCTGGTAAAAGAATTAGGCATACTTTTTAATTTTTTTTTGTTTTTGTTGTTATTTAAATCAAAAACAGAATTGTCTTTTTTTCTGAGAGGAAAATGGCTATCAGGCATTTTGTTTTGTGTGGTTTGTGTTTTATGTTTGTGTGTGTCTACTATAATAGTAACAAATAATGTCTTTAACTGTTCATGGAAAAAATTAGTTTCTTCTCTACCAAAAAAGTTAGCCTTATAGAAGCTGACAAAAGTCATTATATTTTAATGATTTTTGGCTCAAGAAAATAACGATATCTTGGAAAAAGTGAAGGAATATGGCAGCAGAAGAAAGATGTCCGTAATACAACAAACTATTTGAACAAAGGATATAGTGTTTCTTTAACTGGATTCTCATGGAATATTGGTTTGAATGTACTGATCAAAGGCAGTGTCTATAAAAACTAAATTTTGGATTTTTGAATCGTGTGTTTTACAGTTTGGGTACAAGTCAGTTTCACAAATTTTTATTGAGTATTTATTCTGGAGCTGATGGCCCAAGTTTGAGTCTCCATGCTATTATTCTAATATGTATATCAAGTACTCCAGGCAGTGTTTGCCATGTTGATACAGAAAGATTTGTATTAGAGACTGGGAATTGAAAGCTGCTCATACTGCTTTAGTGCATAAAGTATACACATTTTAGGGTATGTAGAAAAGTGAGTTGCTCAGTATAAGGGAAGCATCAGAAGAAGAAAGTATCTGTCCAATGCATGATCCCACGGTCCTACCTAGTTGCTGTTTGTGTCTCATCCAGCTTGAGCTTTGACCTTTGTTATCCCTGTTGCTGCACAGCTGGGACATCTTATGAAATGGTAAAACCAGGGCGAACTCTTGCTGTTCCATTGACTGGCCCCATAGCTCTCCACCTGCAATATCCCCACCACCTGACTTCTAATGCTGCAACAAAAGCCTTGCAGGACCCCTTGAAATAGTATATGGACTCAGGGAAGACAGAAAAATGTAGAGTCTGAGTTCTATGCTGCTGTAGCATGATTTTTACTTTGCTATTCAGTGTTCTCTACCCCATACTAGTCTAGACAACACACCAAAATGGTCCTCTAGAGAATTTCTGAAGCTAGGCAAAGTCTCTAACATTTGTGGATACCTCTTTTAGTGAGTCTGAATGTTCTACCATCTTATCACCTACCTTCTGTCCATCTCCTCTACTGATACGCACTTATGTGTATATGGATATTCCTCTACCCACATGCTCACCTGCACATACAGCTTCAATAATCTATACAAATCTGAAATTTAGACACTTTAATTCTTACCTCTTTATCCCAGCCAACCAAACTGTATCTTTTGTCTTCGAGTCAAGGAAATTTCTCTAATATATTGTGCAATTTCTGTATTCCGTAACTATCATAGAAACTCTCAGTTCTCTGTGCTCTCAGCCAAGTACTTTTGCACCATCGAAGTAGAACCATTTCTTTCTCAAACCCATGCAATATAGAATATAGGCTTTAAGACAATTGCTTCTACTGATCTCATTTTAAAAATTCTACTTGGAAAGTTAGAATTGCACACTAATGTCTTCATTCTGGGGTATATTTTCCTGTACTCCAAAGCCAAAGCTGTTTCAGTTTTACTGGTTAGAACAATAAGATTCATAACAATGAAAAACAAGTCAGATAACATTTCCCAGTACTAGCTTGTTCAATCTTATATCCTAGACTTGCTTCGTTATATTATTCAAGAGGAGCATTTGTGTTAGTTACATTCCTAAGACCGTGATAACGCATAAGGCTGATTTCCTGTGTAGAATTGTCAGTTTTTTAAAAGATGTGCTACAAGTGAGTTAATGATATAGAAGGGAAACTGTTGGTCAAAATTTGAAGTTCTGAATCATCTGAATCACTTAGATGTGCTTCCAATTGATTTAAACCTTCTGGAATTTTATCTCTAAAACGGGTATAATGACTCCCTGTGACAATGAAGTATATTATTTGTACTTTTGTGCACTCTATGGAAGGATATCAGCAGTTGGCTAAATTGTATTATCAGAGATGTAAAATGAGTAGAAATGGCTCTTAAAGTGACCTCCCATTTAGTTCCTGAAATAGCAGATTCTGTGGTAATCACCATTGTCAATTGCTGCTGATGCCTGCATTAGTGCAAGTCTTTGGCATGATGAGAACCACTTTAACATTGGCGGTGGTGGGGTGGTTTTGATGCTTTCAGCTACTTCACATTCAGAATGATACATAGCTATTGCTAAATTACTATGAAAAAAGCCCTTCAGTATCTTGTTAGTGGGAGCTCCAATTATCATTGCACAGTAATTATTATACCTGCTTTCCTGAGTTTCTCAAAAAATGAAATAACACATGTGAGTGCTGCGAACTTCAACTCTATGCAAATATTAAGTAATTGCAATTAGTAACTTCTACTAATTTTCCTTTTATATTCTGTTTCCCCTTCATGTTTTTCTTTTCAATGCTTTGGGCTACTTATGTGAGTAAAGCTTGATTTTTAAATGAAGTAATTTTTTTTCTCAGAGTCAGGCTTCCAGCTGTTCAGTGATATCTGTTATCTGTGTGCCCTCTTCATGGTTTAAGCTGTATTTTGGGGCTTCTGAGTTCTTTTTAGATCTATAACTGTTTCTGTTTCTTTGAATATGAAATATATTTCACAAAAAGGTACTTTTTATGCTGAACTATGTTCTGTGCTTCATGATTTTATTTTCTCTAGTCGTTTTTGGGCTTAGAATTTGTTCTTAGTAGTTACAAATTGGCTTGAAAAAAGATTAATTTATTCAGTGTTCAGCGTGTAATTTAAATGTCAGTTATTCACAAAATACAGTGGTACTTCTGGGGAGGACACTGGGTAGAGGATGCATAAACTGCAGCTACAGCATGGACTCAGGGGTGGTTCCAGTCCAGACCAAAAGGGATGGGGGAGATGGTGGGCACAGTCGGGGGATAATGTGGTCAGGGGCATGAGGTTGCTGTTAGCTGTGGATATGTTGAGGCTTTCATTCCAAGTGGCAGATCTGAGTGTCCTTAGCATAAAGACAGTGATTGAAGCCAAGGGAGTAAATGAAAGGGCAGGCAAATTCTCTGGTGAATAATCATCAGACTTGCCATCATTTTTCTCCTGTAAACAGATACCTTGGTGGGTGGCAGGGCTGTGTGTCTCAGAATAGCTATAGTGATGTTTAGGTACTTTTGTGTTCAATGTAATTGTAGTCTGGGTGAAAATTACAGTTTTCAAAATTAATTACAACTATAGGCTAAGCTTCTTCACCTGGGTGTTATTTATATTTTGAACCCAGTAATTCTTTACTATGGGGCATGTGCTATGTACAGGGCGATATTTGGCAGTATCCCAAGCCTCCATCCACTCAAGTTAATAGGACCTCTGTCCTCTCACCAATGGCATCCTCAGTTATGGCAAGCAAAATGTCTCAAAACATTGCTAACTATCCTATGGACTAGATAATGACACCTGACCATGTTTTTCTCTGAGTTTATATAAAGTACTTAGAAGTTGCAATAATTTTTCGGTTCCAGAAGAATGCATTCAGGTCTGTAATTATCTCGACTACCATTTAGGAAACAGCTTACTCATTCTGGAAGATCAATTGAGTAATTTTATAATATTTTAAGAAAATCACATGCTGCTCGGAAAAGCACTGATAGCTGTGAATTTTAAATGAAATCTTGTACTTCTGTGTGTGAGTATCATATATAAATGACAGGAGATGATTGGCAGATGTTGTAGTCCAAACCGTGAAATAGTTTGTGGTTATGACTCAGTCGTTTCAGAGAAGTTGATGTCAGTTCTTTACATGTCAAGCATTTGAAGGCAGACCATCCAAAAGTTACTTGATAGTACTCTTGGGGTAAAGGGAGGAAAGCGGCTTTCAAATGAGACCAGCGTGAGCTTTGTAATAGTAATTTGAATGTAAAATGTTTCAAGGGTAAGAGCTAGTGCTTAGTATTTTTTAAACTTGCACTTTTGTTTATAATTCATAAAGAAAGAAAATAATTTATCACTTACCTGCATGGAAGCTAAATTTTACTATAGCTTTAAATACTCAATTTAGAATTACTCAAGATTTGAAGAATTATGTGTAAGCTGTTGAAGCACTCCGTATACATATTGTTCTGAAGTGAGAATGCTATTCCGTGTTGCATGATGCAGAATGGGCTGGGTAGCAGCTTCCAAGAATCTGGAATCTGCCTTGTATCTGACTACTGTCCCCTCTTCCTCTCCCCTGCTCCCCACTAGTATTCTTGACAACTCTACTTGAGAACTGAAGCCTGGCAGTGTAGGCCTTGGTGGAATCACTTCTGACTGATGAATCCTTACATTTGGCATTTGCTCCCAACTCTCATAAAACTGTGGTATTATGCATTTTATACCCGTCATAGAATTGTGGCAGTGTTCCAGCCCTAATCTCAATTTTAATCTATCAATTGGAAGAAAGAAAAGAAACGAATTGTACCTTTTACAAGAGTTCAGTGCACACCAAGAGGCCCCTGACTGCCTTCTTAAATCCTGATCATAGTCCCTGATTAACAAAAGTGGGATGAAAGAAGGAGAAAGAAGAGAATGCCAGAGGTACTTTTCTCCTTTTGTTTTGCTTTGCTTTTGCATTTTGAATCCTGAAGACAAGAAAAGTTGTATCCGGACACCAAGGAAGGTAGGGGACTTGTCTAAGTACTATTTTAGTTGTCACTTGACTGGACGCTTGAAAACCCACTGTGGAACAAGAATTTGCATTTTCTCATTTGAGGCAGAATTGGGCTTAGGGTCATCTAACTTTAACAAAAGAAGAGGTGGGGTAGAGATGGTGTGGTAAGTATGATTTCCACCCCACAAGAATTGACGCAGTTCAGTGGTTAGAGCGTGCATAGCTTGACTGACTGACCTGCCCTGCGAGTGTTTTTCACTCATCACTGAATGGGTGAGATGACTTTTGGTCCTGATTGTTCATTGTAAGGTCTACTCAGGGTTGTGAGGATTCAGTATGATAGCCAAATGCTCAGCTGTAGGAGCAGTTCCTATAGTTTAGTGGTGACTGTATGGAAATCATTTTGCTCTGAAATTATTTGATGGTAATTTAAGAACAGTTCTTCCAATTTCTGGGAGATTAGGATTTTTGTTCGGCTTTCCTACTAAGTAGGCATTCGTTGGTTAAATTATTTAACTTTGCAGATCTTGAATTCCTCAGATTCAAAACTTTTGAAGTAGTCTTTGTTTCATTTTGTAAATTTGGACTTTTTTTTTTTACTTGATTATTTAACAACATAGGTAGCTTTTTGTTTGAAGCTATTAAGTAATTTGAGTTCTGACTTATTTGCTCCATAGTGATAAGGAGCTTTTTACAAGTAATTTTTTTTTTCCCTGAGATAGGATCTCTCACTATATAATTTGGACTGGCCTTGAACTCGCTTATGTAGCCCGGGCTGGCCTCAAACTCAGGGTGATCCTCCTGCCTTTGCCTCCAGAGTGCTGGGTTTACAGACGTGCACCACCACACCCAGCTTGATTTAATTATTTCTTAAGAGATCTGGTCAAGGTTGGAAGATACTATAAAATTATTTAAATGACTCCAAAACCCAGTCTGTCACAGGGTTATGTGAAAAGGTAAAATTCTATTAAAATGATATTTTTAACTAATGACCTTCATTTCTAAGCAGTCTGTTTGTAGAAAGGGTGTGAATCATGTTCTTTCTGTGCTTAGAATTTTCTCCTTCTGCTATATATTTGTTGTCTAAACCCAAGGAGATTATGTACAGTTAAAAGACAATGATCATTAATCTGTGTCAAAATTTTCAAATATCATTCATAGTCTCTAGTTTCATGGAAAACTCGGTGTCTGAAAGACTATATTTTCTTTTATGTATTTGTAGTGTTTTCAGTAACCAGTATCACCTTCTGGATGGTTCTCTCATATATAATTTTTTAAGGGAATGATGATAGGGAAGGAGCAAGTTTCTAACACATAGAACAAAAGCTGTTTACAGGAATTGGAGTCACTAACATACTGGACTCTGCTGCTGCAAAGTAAGAGTCAGTGGAGACTTCGTCATGTAAATATTTTAAAACTACCATAAACAAATAGAGAACATGAAATGACACAGAACAAAATCTCAATTTTATGCCAAAATAGCAGCTAACATTATGTAGAATGCTTGGTATTGACATTATTTTAAGAGCTTTATGTACAGTACCCCATTTCAAAATCCCCACCATTCTTTGATGAAGAAACCGGGATTCAGACAGGATAGGTTCTTAGCCATGTTCACATTACTAGTAAGCATAAGAGTCAGAGGCTGAATCCAAGCTGTCCAATTCCAAAGCCTGTGCTGAAGCTGCATTTTGAAATAATCAAAAATTTCTTCATATTACGCTGGGATTTATTTTTGCCCATGACAAGTGATGCAGCAAATTGAAGTGTTTCTGAGAAATTCAAACCCAAACAGTGCTGTTGCTGAGGTCTTTAGCCTTTGATGTTGGGGTGTCGTGAGCTAAAGATGATTAGAGGAAAGTACCTTACTTTTTCACTATTTGACATCTCAGTTGTAAAACTGTGCTTCAACAAGGTCATGGTTAGCAAGTTATTTTAACAAATTTTCTGGACCAAAACTTTCTGAAGTTAGTCAAAACTTGGAAAAATTTTGGATTAACTTAAAAATGTGGAATGAGCTAAACCTCATGAGAAACTAGTATTTTGCCTAAAACTAGGGCAATATATAGCCACGATCTAAGAATTGTTGTTGACAAGGTAATGTTTAAACAATAGTTAAAGTAATTTATATGTTGTTCCTTGGCATGGAATCTTACAAAGTATTATATGTAAATCTAAGAGATACGAAGGGAATAACAGATAAATGTTGATGACTGTACTCTCAAGTGAAATAAATTGGACACATTTGTGTAAATATCACATTGTCTCCCTGATGTAAGAAAATGAAAGAGTAAATAAGGACCAAAATGTACATTAGATATTGTCAAATGGGAAGAAATTGTTCAAAAGGAAAGAGGAACTAGAGAGGTAAGGGGGGAAAGAAAGAAAGGGAAAAGAAAAAAATGATACAATGGAAACAAAGCTTTGTAAGCGAGGAAGGGAAGATGCACTGAAGGGGAAGGGGATTGGCAAAAAAGGTACAAATTCCTTGTGGCGAATATGATCATGTATGTGTAAATTATACCAATAAACTTAATACAAAATATACTGGACTAATAAATCCTCTCATGTGTTTTAATGAAAATCTGTTAAGTAGACCAGTTTGTGCAGTTTGTTACAGTTCAACTTTGCTTTTCTTCCCTTTTCCTTCTTTTGTTATTCCTTCTCCCTACTAGCATCCTTAACGGTCATGAGCACCATCAGCATTAACATCATCTGTTGAATTCCCACATGACACCTGCACTGGAGATTTAATTGCAAGCAACAAAAACTAACTCTGACTACAATGAGCAGAGAAATAGTCTATTTGAAAGGTTATCTTGTATAGTTGAAATATAAACCTACAGGCCTCAAGGAAGAGTAGTACCAAGGCAAGCTGATATGCTTAGAAGAGATTATATTGTTGTATTTTAAAAATTCATTTATTTTTATTAGTACCTGTTTGTAGCTCATAATATTTACATTCTTTGTGTGGAAATGGCACATATACTGATAACTTTTTTTTTTTTTTTTGGTACTGGGAATCGAACTCAGGACCTTGTGCTTGCCAGGCACGTGCTTTTTTCACTGAGCTATGTCCCTGGCCCCTGGACATGGTATATACAGCATATGAAGGGTTTCTTAAGTCTTTTTTTCATCCCCATTCCCTTCCCACTCTATCCACATCTTGATCCTCTTCCCGTGTGAGAAACCTCTATCTCCCTACTTTCTATTATCTATCTTTTATTTTGCTATTTGTTTATACTTTGGGTTACTAGCATGAGAGAGCCCTTGCAATATTTAAACTTGTTTGTCTAGTTTATTTCACTTAACATTATGGTCTCAGGGTGCATCCATTTTCCTACAGGTTTATTTTTCTTTGCGGCAGAATTTATTTTTCTTTATAATTTTGTCTCAATCCGTTCTTTTAATGTACCATTTTTTTTCTTATGTATGTCATGGCTCTTAAATCAGATTCATTTTGTGAATTTAAATATTTTCCTCCCAAATTACAAAGTGTGATTATGAGTGGTTTTTTAAAGTTGTTCATTAACCAATTTGTAAAGATGATTCCAAAAGAAATGTTCTAAAACTATGCTAAACAAAAGCTTCGTTGTTAGAATAATGATTTCATTGGGAATTTTGAAGAATAATGCTTCTTGCTTGTTACAAAATTAGCCTCAATACTATTACTATACATTATATCCTTTAAAAATATATTCAGTAGTCTGCATTGAATGCATTTTGAAGTCAGAGCCCAACTCTTACTTGTATTGATTCTATACCATATTGACTTTTGCTGCATTTTAATTCTGTAAACTACAGTGTGGAAAAGAGGTAACTCCCATAATTATTTGTGAGGACAATTACATAGTGCTTGCATTTAGTTTTCTCAAAATTTATTAAAAATAACTTCTTCAACAGGAGTTTCAAAATGAATTTCCTGTGAAAGGCTTTTCATTTTGTTCATTTGTCTCTTAGGCCAGTGGTTCTCTTTTTCTGCTATTAAAAACTTTTTTGGTATTCTAAAATAGTTTCATGTGTAAAAAAGGATAAAAATTCTGATTCACATTTTATTACTAAACATCCTGCCATTACTGCACAGTATGCAATGGGAAGAAACTAGCCATGAGAATACAATTAGTTTTCAATGGTAAAGTGTCACAAAAATAGAAGAATTTTATCACTGTCTTACAGCATACCAGCATGTAAGCCATGAGTTTGTCTCCATGTGACTAGAGAATAATGGAAATTTGGCTTCCCCATTGGACTGTTATGTGATTTTCTGCAGAGTAGATCTTTGCCTCCTGAGCCTAAAGGATATGCTCAGTATACTGTGTTTAGTCATTTCTTAATCTTTTTGGAGAAAACATGAAAGGCATAAAAATGTCACATATATTATCCTGCTTACTAAGTTGTTTGTAGACATCTGATAAGACAATAAACCAGTGACAGAAATTCAACTCCCCATTTCTGATAGCATGACCTTTCCATCAGAAAAGTGATTTGTGCCACCAGTGCTGTTTTCCTTTATTTTACCCCAAAGACTGGAAACCCTATTATATACATATTTTTTAATTGAGAAACTGTTCTTTTCTCTTTGGATCATCATAGTCACAGCAAATAAGAAACTGAAGTCAATGAAATTCAAAGTTAGTAAAAATGTTTCATATTATGTAACTGTTTCCTTTAATGTCTCTCTCTGTGTGTATGCACCCAAAGATACGTGGAAACATTAGTTTAAATTTACAAAGTCACTGATTTTGTAAAGGTTTTTGTATACTAACTTTATTTGGAAGGAAAATAATTGCATGATAGCTTGTTGGTTCAATCGATTAACACTTCTCTCAGTGTTAATGAAATCTGGTGACTCCTTATTCAATGCCGTAGCCTTATTTCCTAAGTAGATATACTATGAAATCTTTTGTTGGCCTAATTTTTCAGAAAAGTTGTATAATTGCCAATAATATTTAGCCATAGTAAATGTAATTTTCTCATAGCACATAATTTAAGAAAAATAGCAAGTTGGTTTAAAACAGAGGTTTCTAATTAGACAATTAGTGAGTAACAGGAAAGAATGTTTTCAAATTTGTGTATTAATGGTGGATAAGATTAACTTTAAGATCCAGTAGTTTTCTGATGTGATTTTATAGTTTCAATAATTGTTTACAAATGTGAATGCACGTATGCAACTAAGAAGACATTTTCCTATTGAAGTTTTAGTTTCTTTAGCATTGTTTATATAAGACTGCTACTTTAAAAAGGGGGAAAAAAGGGCTCATGATGTTGCTCAGTGATAAAGCTCATACCCAACCTGTACCAAGTTCTAGGTTCAAGTCCCTGTAAGGAAATAACAAACAAATAAACAAGTTCCTAGTGGTTAGTATTTGGTGGCAGATCTCGGTCCTGTGACTGTTCATGTTCCATGAAAAACATGAAGGGGTGGGAAGTGGCAAGGAAAATAATTTTTTCTAATTTTTGTATTAGCATCCACAAATGTTTGTATTTTTTTTTAATTGCAAACACTGTGTTTTGTGGTCTTTGGCAGTTGATTGCACTTTCTGTATTATCTTTTGAAAAACCTGAGTTTTGCCACAGTCTTAAGCAGACTTGAAATAAATTCTTTGGACCCTGCTGCCCCCCACCAAAAAAAAAAAAACAAAAAAAAAACAAAAAACAAAAAAAACAAGAAACACTGTATTAAAATATTTGGGAAGAGGAGGGCAAATTATAGAGCATATTTAATTATATGCATTAATGCATTTTATTATATGCATATTTCATTATATGGATATAAAATTATAGTGCTTATCCCTTCAACAAATGAGTTTATTGAGTTTATTGAGGCTCTAATGCACAGCAGGAGAAACAATAGCCCCTCCTATTATGGGGCTTTTACTCTTGCATTAGGTTGAAGCACTGCTTTTGGTTTAAAAATCTGTTTCTCTTTTACTGTCTTTCCCTTTCTTTACACTTACACAAAGAAACACACGTATATACACACATATGTACACATATTATATACAGCAGTACATATATATAGAACTGTGTATGTATATAGTACTGTGTATTATATGTATATATATAACTATACATAGTACTGTGTATATGTGTGTACATATATACATACATATATATGTAAATATCTTGTGTGGGACAACACATTTTTTTTATGGTTTTTATGGTTAATCCTGTGAATCAGTAAATTAGTTCATTATGTATAAAAGTACTGCATGCTTTAAGAATTTAATTCTGCCTTAATATATTCCCTATTCTGTGTCATTTTTCACATATGATTCTGTGTGTCTGTCTTCCATATTAATTTTTTTCATATATTTGTTTTTCCTTTTTTTGTGTTTGAAATGAAACAAAATAAAATGTTTAACTGGTGAGGCCTAATATATCCTGAAACATCCAGAGGCCAGTGACAGTTTTATTGTCACCAGCCTGCAGCTTTTCATAGAGCAGAGGTCTCAGTAGAAAGGTCATTAAGCTGCACTACAGATTTACATTTTATAGAGACTTGAAAGGACCTTGACTCTTGTTCAGTCCAACCTTTAGAAACCCACAGAACTTTGATTATAAATAGTGTATAGGATATGGCAGTATGTTGAGATACTCCCTTCCTGTTCAGAAGATACCAGAGGAATCTTCAACAGAATTTTATCTTCCCTTGAAAAGAGCTAATTTTGTAAACATCTGCTCATCACTAGCCTCTGGTTATGTTAAATAAAATATTTTGGCGCAGCAAGTGGTGGGTTTAATGCTTTAGGGTTAAAGATAAAGGCCCAAGGAGAAGGCCAAGGGGCTGGCTGCCTTGTTAGGTCCAGACCTCACTGGTTACAATGACAATAATGGTCAACCTTCTTCCAGTCTTTGCTTACTGGTTTGGTATTTATCACATAACTAGTGACTCTGATGAGGTTAGTAGACAATGAGACAGAGGTAGTGTGGACATTTATCCTATTATATATTATTTGATGAAAGTTAGTATGAAAAGCTACACATTAGTAGCAACCATACATTCCTGTCTATGGAGTTCAAGCTAACACATGAATGCCTAAGACCTTTTTCTCGCCTAAAACTCTCTTGGTCATAATTCTCTCCTAATTGCCTTCTCGGTTCTCTCTCCCATGAAGTAGTTGGGGGAAATTTTGTTATGCATCTGACTGCGGTTCGCTCTGTGTGTTTTTCTCAATATAAGGTCATTGCTTTAATGACATGGAATGGGGCTGTGCACTCGTGTGCACGGGCAACTGAAAATGAAGAATCCCTAGTGCTGTACAGCTGAGATCTTTAAGATTTAAATGGTCATTTACTTTCCATATTCTTAGCAACCTCTTTTAGCCCTGAACACAGGGAATGTGCTTAATGTGCTGAACATATTAAAACTCAGTAATTAACAGAGTATACATAATTCTGTCTCATTTTGCTCCTTCCTCAAAAAGGAGAATTAGGGAGTATCACAAATTAAAAGAATTGACCTAGATTTTATTGGTTTTGTTCTTTCTATGTACCTTGAAATGTCTTTGGTGTATGATTATATATGAGCTTTATGCATAAGGCATTTATACTTTGTGTACATTTAAGTATTACAGGCACAATTTAAATTTATTAATAATTTTTGAGAATTTTTCCTCTACAAGGAATGTGGACACTTAATGGCTGCAGCTTATTGAGAATTTGAAGATATATGCCTTGATTATCTTTCTCTTGCTACCCATTGCTCCCCGCTGTCTCATTCAGTGAGCAGGGTAACTCACTGCTGCTCCAGGCCAGCTACAATATTATGGTTTCAGTGTCAGTCAAGCAGAGCCAGGCAGATTCCCATTTGGAATTATGGTTGGTTGTCCTGGCGTAAAGTGATCCACTCCAGTGTGATGAAGCTATAGGACCCAGGAGCATTAACAACGAAGATTATGTTAATATTCCACCCTCATGGAAGTTTCTTGGATACATTTGAAGCTATGGATTTAAACATAGGAACTTCAAGTATGGTAGATTTTTTAAGTGTTAAAAAAGATATGTGTATAAACAGAGCCATATGTTTTACAGGGCATGTCATTTTAATAGTAAATAGATGTGAAATGATCATTTTTTTTTAGGACAGAATTATTTATTTTAAGTTATTTAGGAATCTGGGTAGTCAAAGAATAATAAAACTCTGGTGTGTTTCTTTTAATTTATTGGAAATAATCATGATATTCATCACCATCAGAACTGAAGGGGTCATGTATAGTGAAGTTAAAAACATCAATTTACATGTTTACTAAAAACAAACTGATGATGAGCAGCAAAGTCCGAAAACCAGATCTGAGCTTTATTTTTTAATATAATTAAGGTGTAGCAAGTGAGCAATTGATGACCTCTAGGAAGAGGCCATTGTCATGGGGGAGCAATCGATATCTACCACCCAACCCCATACCAAGATTCTAAGAGGAGAACTTCTTAGTTATAGCTTACCATTTGCGTCTTTGTGGTTTCCAGGCTCTTTTCCCTGTGGGTCCTGAAATAAAATCTGAGTATTTTCATGATACCGGTTCACCCTCACTGACATTGACCTGGCCTCACTCCCAGTACTGATGGCCAAAATTACCGATTTGTTAACAACTGATGGTGGTGGTGGTGGTGGTGGTAGAGGTGGTAGTAGTAAATGCGATAATAAATATTTATATTGTATACTTTTTATATATTTTTTTAGAAAATTATGTTTTTAAAATGTATTTTACTTTATTAGTTTATTTTACTTTGTGGTGGTGAACTAAGGTCTAATGCATGCTAAACAAGAGCTATACTACCGAGCTTCATTCACAAAACTAAAAATTGTATTTTTGGTAGAATTATTAAGTCTGTTTTTAGTCAGTAAAAATGCATGTCATCTTTTATGGGCATTCTTCACATACTATTTTCTCTGTGAGGGGCCACACACAATTGGGTGTCTTCAAACTGGCCATGCTTTTCCATTTTTCATTAGTGTATACATGCACTGGACGTTTCCTGGTAAGGATAGTAAAATATGTTGAAGTGCATTTTTTTGTATTTGTTTGTTTCTGTATAAAGAAGTGGTTCATAGCTCTAGAATGTTTTTCCTTGCTTATTTAAAAACCAAAATGACATAATTGTCCACTTACATGCCATTTTGAAATGTACAGCAGTGCTACTGAACACTTAAAGTTATGCATTGCCTTGGATAGTTCATTGTTTTTCTGGGTTTTAGAAATTAGCTGAAACAATAACTCAAATGTCTCTCTTTGAAAATACTGAGTCTTGTCTTCTAATTGTTAATTCTGCAACAGAATGAGTCTTTGTACTGGTAGATATCTGCAAAATGTTGAGGAAGACCAGAATGGGCCAGCGCGGAAGTCTGCCTAATTTAGTGTATAATTTTGTGGGTAAAGATAACATGGTAGAAAGTGCATCATGACATTTGGAAAAGACAATTTATTTTCCGTGAAGATGTTTCCTTAAAGTTTATGTTGCAAACCTTTGGCTAGGATTCAGCTTAGAGACATGTTTTGCTTGGCTTTCACAGTATTTTTAAGAGAGAAAATGAGTTTGACCCCTTCAGTTAGAGACTGTGTTTTCTGGTCATCCAAACTACCCATCATTTGTCATTGCTTCATTTATTCACACTGCATGGCCCGGGTGCACTTGTTTTGTGACCCTTGCTAAGTGAAAGTTATCTGTTAGTAGTGTCAAATTTGCACACTACGTCCCTTAAATTGCTGCCAGACTGGGGAGCATATCCTCCTTGTCTTCCTCCTCCTCCTTTTCCTCCTAGGTGCTCCTCTTGGTTCTGGTCCCAGTTTGGATAATACAGACCCCAGGTGGACTTCAGGAGAGGGAAATAAATAAAGGAGGAAGGATCATGGCAGTGCTTATCCAGCAGTGTTTCTGTTCTCTCAGAAGGGATGGAGCAAACCAGAGAAAACCTCCGCTAGCTAGCCAAACTACGACCAAGGAAGGAGGAAAAACAAAACAAAACAAAAAACTCACCTTGCTGTCCTGTGTGTTTGCTTCTTGCCCTTGTAGGTTTTTTTTTTTTTTTTTGCTTGTTTGTTTTTACCTTTGTGGTGGAGGCCAGTTTTCCCCTGCTCATTCATTCAGCAAATACATTTGCAGTCCACTGACTGCAGCGCACCACAGCAGCAGAGAGTAGTGGGGGAAGTTACTGCAATAATGAGACACTAATCTGTCACCACTGTGGCTTTTAGTTTTACTAGTGTGATTTCAGCTCCCATGTGAGTCTTTCAAGCCTCATTTACATCCTTTCTCCCCTGGCCTTCCTGTTTCTTTAGCATTTCTAATCCCCTTTCCTAGGGATTAGATCTCGTGTTCTGTCGAGAATATATAGTGCTTGTGTTGCCGGAGTTCTGACTTGTGCTATTTTCAGGGATCTTTTCTTGGCTTTTATGGTCCTGAACAAAGAATGAGACATAAAACATACAAAAGATAAGTTTTACATTTATTAAAGGTATTAAAGGTAGGAAAAGGAGTATGCCATACAGAGTGAGTGTAGGGCAATTCAAGGTTAAAGGGTACAGAGATGGCAAATGAAAAGGTTCACAGTGGCCATAAAGTTAGTGGCTACTATCTTTTGTATTTGTCATTCTGACACCGGATCTTGACCATTATAGCAAAAACCATACTTGATCTTGCACCAATAGACTTGGAGCATTTTCTAATTGGTCTTAGGTGTAGGGCTTGCGTGCATGTGTCCTGAATCTCTGTGATTGACAGACATGTCCACTTGCCCAACCAGCTGGCCATGCCCTAATCTCCTCCCTCAATTGCTTAACACTTTCTTCTGGATCTTGAGTAGATCATTCTTACAATCTTGCTTTTTCTTTGGATGAAATAATTTTCAGCATTGCCTTTTCAATGAACTCTATGTGCTTACCTCTATGTTTTGCTTCGTTTATTCATCTTTGAACAGGATCACGTCATTTTTTCCAGATTACTTTGTCAATAATGAGGTGTACAGGCTCAGTTTTGATTCACTCTGATTTCTAGCAGAAGGGTAGACTATGTAGCTCCCAACCTGGTCCTCAGCATAGGAGCTCTGCTGTGCAGGTGAGATCATCATGGCCAGTTTTTTACTTGTGTCTTGCTGCTCTGAACTAGGGACCTGTATGGGTTAGGGAGCTCAAACGCAGTTACTGAAGCAGTGTGCAACTTGTCATAGCTGTGGAAGATATTTAAACTAATGTTTTTAAAATGTTTCACTGTTGTAAATGCAGTTTATTCGTGGTGAAATAATGGGATATGGATTTATTTATTTATTTGTTACTGTTCTTGGAGATTGAAATCAGGGCTCTTACAGTGAGCTACATCTTCAGCCCTTTTCATTTCTTATGTTTTATTTTGAGACAAGGATTAGCTATGTTGCCTAGGCTGGCTCAAAGTTGTGGTCTTCCTCCTCAGCCTTCCAGAGTGCTAGGATTACAGGTGTGCACCATCACACCTGCCTGAATTTGGTCTTTAATATATGACTTTGGATCTAAAACTATAAATCAGAGTTTCTTAAAATTTTTGGAACTTTTTTTTTTTAACCCAGATGACACACAGAAATACAAACACATGACTCTTTTAAGCCAAGAATCTGGTATTTTATATCTTTTGGATTCTGTGTCAGAACTGGAATTACTTTTTCCATGGATCTAAACATTTCATAGTTTTTTATAAATATGTTCCCATAAAATTTCTCAAAGGACTTCTGCTAATTTATTTTGCCTGTAGTAATTTAAAATTTTACCATATCCTTGTTAGAATCTAAATTCAAGTTATTTTGTGACACTAATGGGTGAAGCACCAGTTTATTCTTACCTAAAATGTTATCATAAATAATTATAAATTGTAAATAGATATTATAATAAAATTTTTAGAATGAGAACATTTTTATTAGTGATGGTATATAGCAAGATGACAAAGTAATGATAATGATAAAGTAAATCAATAAGTACAAAATCATCTTGGCCACTCCTCAAAGTAAATTACTTTATCGCTCATGATATTAGTTGCTGTAGGCATGTCTTATTTTTTGTGGTATAATGACCAGAATCATTTACTCTATTAGCTTTAGTCCATAAAAGTATTGCATAATAGAAATTGCAAATCAAACAGGAATGGGTTGTTGGTATTTTTGTGGTTTATAAGGAAATAAAACCTGAGAATTTTTCTTTAAAAATTAAATGCAGATATAAATTGATCTTTAAATTTTGAATCATTTTCTGACAACTGTTATTATTATACTTTCTTATTGATATTCCAGCAGCAGTGATTTTTGATACTGTAATTCTTGAGATTTCTGTGCCTCTGTGATCTTCATGTTCTTTATCAAATAATCAGTGAACATTTTATGAACAATTATTATTTTTTCCACTAGAGAGATTCTTTCTGAACGCAGTTACCACCTAAATAATTTCCTTCCATGATCTTGGTTTTAATGAATGTATGTAATTTATATTCTTTCTTTCTGAGCCATCTTAGTTATATATACTCAAGGTGTAATTTTTGCTGAAACATTCTTTGAGTTTTACTGCAGCACTTTTTATTTGAGTCACATCCAAAAAAGACCCAAAAGATTTTTAACTTTGCCCATGTATTATGAACTACACATGATTTTTGTTTCGTAATGGAGGAAAAATCCATTTATTTCAATAGAATTGGACCAGTTTTAGGAAATAAAATCATTTATCCATGGTGATACAGAAGTGTAGCAGTGTTTATACTTTTGATCATTCCTTAGAGAAGTATTACCTTGGTAGACAACCAGCTGGCTTCAGGGAAAATTGTACCCTTGATACGTGCTTAAAACAGCAGTGTAAAATGTAACTGGCTGACAATCTTGGTTTTGGTTAGGGTCACTTTCTTGTTACCCATGTTAAGCTGGGAGTTCAAGTGGATGATGTCAGTTTCTACGCTGTAGCACTCTTACAATGGCCAGACATAGTATTTCCCCTTGTTGTCAACACTTCAGAAAAATTTGCCAAATGGAGACTTGTGAATTAAAAAGAAGGTATTAGTAACTGTTGTTTAAGAGGAGAAAAATTAAATCTTTTCGATGTTATTTTAGACAGGAACAAATGCATGCAAATTTCAAATTCTAAAACAATTGTTTTTAACGAAAAGAATTTCATTTTTATTACCAGCAGTTGCCCTCCTTTGTTTATTGTGTTAAAATAATTTTAAATTGATTTCTTTGGTTTTTGGATCTATTTTGCTCTAGGGCATTGTGGCAAATGAAATTATAACCCATTAGGGACCTCAGTTAACTCATTTCTTTTTCCCCAGTATTAGCTCATATAAGTGGCTCAAAATATTGTTTTTGATATGAACTGATGACCTTTGGAATGTATGCAACATTAAAAATTTATTGAAAAGTGCATATATATATTTAAATAAGATGATGAAAGTGATTTTTTGCTTTATACAAAGACTTCTAACTTTCGTAGTTGGCGTTCTTTATCTCCTAATTACTGGTGCAGTGCGGAATGAAGATCTGAGGCTTGGTAGGCTCAGAAGGCCGGATGCTGTGTAAGTAGACAGCACGGTTTCTACGAGCCCAGGGCTGCAGATGCCTTTACCGTTTAGATTTTATTTACAGGATAGCCAGTGGTCTCACATGCACAGAGTATACAGGGGCAATTAGGAAACGAGTTATAAAGGTAAAATTGATTGGCAATAGCATACTTATTTGAAGTATCTTTGAAGTCGCTTTTAGAAAGAATGTCCACCTTTAATTTTGTAAAAGCAGATTTCCTAGGTTCTTCACTCTTTTAGCTATGATTTTTGCGAAGAAACAAGTGAATCTGTGAGACTGTTGGAAAATTCCCCAAAACATTTCACTGGGAGAGGGGTCAGCATTATTTGCTTGCTCTTCTACCTTCAACTTCATTCAGTTTGTATCGTGCTCTGCTGCTCCTTTATCTGCTTTTTCCACATGGCTGATAAAGCCCTGAAGATTTAGTTTTTCTCGGTTTTTACCACTTTCCTACAATATTAAAATATTTGTAACACTCTCCTTATCATCCTAGCCAAAATGGACTTTTCAAACTTTCTCTGGAGCTAATGACTGTTCTTTCTTTTTCAGCACTGGTATTTCTCCAGTGGAATATGAGCCAGTGGCCCAGTCATAGGTGGAGGGCTCTTGATTAATACTGGTTCCTAGCCATGTATTAATATGTTTGTAGTCTCTGATTAACTGTGAGAGTTTTCTGGCTACCTATCAGATGAATTTGGCCGCTAAACATTAAAACGTTTTTCATCTTTGGTACCAGGAATCGAACTCAGGACCTTGCAATTGTTAGGCAGGCACTGTGCTGCTGAGCTACATTCCCAGCCAAACATTTTAAATAATGCATTTGCATTGATACTTTACGCTTATTATTATGGTGTCTTTAAGGATGCTAGTTTGTATAATTATTATTATGTTCTTGATTAGTGAAACCTATATGCTTAAGTGTATGTTTGTCATTAGTTTTGCTTAAATGTATGTTTTACATGTATGAGAAACTATCAAAAGGTCAACTTTGATGTTTCAGTTGTTTTTCATATAGAAAATTTTAAGTGAGTCGTGGATTGCCGACCAAATGTGTTACTTTCTTACTTTATCTTATCAGTTGTCAGAATAGGCTGCTGAACTTGGAGTTGGTGAGACAGAAAAATTTGCTAGTGAATTTGAGGAAGAAATAATAAATATATTGCTTTTTAGATGTCAGTCTTGCACTTTTAGGCGTACACAAGCTTCATGCTCTGCCTGTCTGTATCATTTTCTCCTGGAATGACAGCTTAATAGCTTTCCTGGTTGGATTGTATTAAAATCTTTAAAGGCTGTATTCACTAAAACATATGGCCAATGTTTGAGCAGCCAATGTCTGGGTAATCATTTTAACGGAGTATAACTTAGCCCTTCTGTATTACCACAGATACTGTATTGTTAAAGCTACATTGTATGTGTGTTTTGATGCTATTGTTTTCTTGACAAAATCCATTTTCAAGACAGCGTAATAGTATACTTTCACATTTCCAAAAACATATTTAACTATGAAGTAAGATTATAAATTAAGCAACAGTATAAATTTGAAAACATAGCACGAATAATATACATGTAATATAGTTAAACAACTTGTTGTAATAGATTATTTTTTCAACTAATTGTTTTGGAGTGGTTACTGTGTTCAGAGAATTATGCTAGATGCCCTATATAGACAACTTTAATTTGTCACCATTAATGAAGATATGTGTAGAGGGTAGACAATGGGGAAATGCTACCAAGTGGCCAAACAAGAAACAAATGATCTTCAAGGCACCCCTGGAAGGACTATTGAGATATGTCTCTTTGGCAATGCCTTGTGCTCAAGGTTGGGATTTTGTTTGCTTCTCTTATGATGGGATGCTACTGCTGCTCTGGTGGAAAAAGTGACTGAAAGATGAGAAAACACCTAGACTTTCAGGACAGTTTGTGAACTGTTCTTGAAAGATCTTCAAAAGGCCTCGCAGAGAATGAAGTCTTCCTATTTTGAAGTGCAGGACAGGCAGAAGTTATTCCCAATCCGAATCTTTAATTGGCTTCCTTTCCTTCTGACATTTATCACGGCAAAGCTCATTGGTTCTCAGCGTGTGACAGGCCAGGGCTGAGGAGCCGTTCTTGCTGGGGAGAAGCAGACAGAGAAAATCCCGTCTTATGTGATTTTTCCTGGCTTTTATTGGCTCAGTTTTCATACTGAAAAGTTATTTAAAAGTTAAAAATTCTTTTCAAGTGAACAAACAAATTTATTTCAGAAGAAAACTTGAAAATTCAAAAAAAAATTTTCTTCCAAAAAAGGAATTTCAAGTATTATTAGTTTTTATATCTATCATTAGTTATTTTTTTAAATTAATGGCAATTCACATTGAAAAATGCTGTATTTTTGACTGTCTAAATACATCAAAATGTTAAATTGGATTAGACGGATTTCGTGGCAGTTGTATATTATTTTGCCTAGATATGCAAATGTTAACAGACTGTTGAGAAAAAAATAATATTTGATAAGAATAGTGGAATATCTACACAGAATTGAAAGAGTAACATTCTCTTGAGTAAATTTGTAATGATCTCATTATGACAATATTAATAAAGTGTTAATTTCCAAATTTTATAGAAGTCTTAGGAATTTTAATGAATTAAAATTATGAATGATAAAATTATATGTCAAATAGGATTTCTAGTGTACTTGAAAAAATGATTGAACTGTATCGACACTTCAATGTATGCTAATTATTTGGGGCTATGATTGAAATATGTCAGTCTTGCTGCTGTAATTTGGCTTTTCAGAATTTTGACTCTTTTTTTTGTTTTGTTTTGTTTTGTTTTTTGAGACAGGATCTGGCTATGTAGTCCCCGCTGGCCTCAAACTCACAGTGATCCTCCTACCTCAGCCTTCTGAGTGCCGGGATTAGAGGTCTGTGCCATTGTGCCCAGCTGACCTAACTTTATTTTATACATTTTAAAACTTTTCAGATAACAGAGCTTATTTTTGAAAAATGAAATTTAAGTTCCTTCCAAATTAAGTGAAGCCTTGAATATAACCTAGCCAGTGCAGAGCAAGCTACAGGGCAATGTCTGTGACAGTCATTTATGATTAGGATTATTACTTCTAAATTTCCTTGCCATATCCTTTCATTTACTTTCTTGTAAACAATGGCAATTTCCACAGGTTCAAACTGTGATTACTTTCTCTTTTGTCTACCCTCTTGTTCCTGTTGTGTTAGATATTTTTGGAATTACTCTGTTCAACAGAGAACAAACTCCTTTTTTTTTTTTTTTTTTTTTCAGTACTAGGGACCAAACCCAGGGACTTCTGATCTATATCCCCAACCCTTTGTGTTTTGCTTTTTGAGACAGGCTCACAAAGTTACCCATGCTTTTGTGTGTGTGTGTGTGTGTGTGTGTGTGTGTCTAATATACATACAAAGATGCTGAACAACTTGGCTATCTCTGATTCCAAGATTTTATTTTTTATTTTGTTTAGCTTCCATTTGCTTGTGGTTTAAATGAGGAGCTGAATGTGACCCTGAATAACATGCTATAGGTCACATAGGAGGTGGAAGGGGAAGACTGACTCTCTGGGCTTTCAGTGTGCCTGTTTTGTTACTGAAGTCTGAGATCTTCCCATCCCATTCTTTCTGAAGTTAGTTCTATGGTATCATTTTTAAAATGTCAGTTTGATTCTTGAGGAGATTATAATGATAACATGAACTTCAGCACCTTAATTCAAGAGCTCTCAATAATCTAGAAGTACATAAGTTAAAAAATAAAAGTTCCTTCTGTATACTTCCTTCAGTATCATTCTATATGAGGAAAGGTTTTTTTGTATTGAAATGAATCTTTGTCGATGTTTACACACTGGCTCAATATATGTACATGCTGAAAATATAATTTTTTCAGTGTTCCCATTTTTATGGTGGTTGCTTTTCACAGAAATAAGATTATATTGTTTGGCAACTGGCTTATTTTATTAGTTGACTTATCAAAGACATCTTTACATGGCTACAACCTTTTTCATGACTGCATAATACTCCAATCTATTAATGTGCTTTGGTCTATTTAAACCATTTTCCCATTGAAGGACACTTAGAAGGTATCTACATGTCATCCAGTTATGTATAATGTTGCACAAAACTTCCAAATTAGAAGCTTTTGTTGTGAGTCTGTCCTAAATCTCCCTACTTCTCTCTACAGACTGCAGTAAGCATCAGCCTCTCTGCCTGATTACTTGTTAATTTTTAGGGATTATTCTAAAAAGTTATCCTTTGATCTTAGGTAGGCCTGAGTTCAGATTATAAAGGACCAATTTCTTGTGTGGGGCTTTAGGGTAAAAGCAGCATTTTTATAGAAGTCTTTTCTTTCTACTTACTGGATATTGACGATGTACCATCCAGCTTGGATGTATGTTGGCTATGTCATCTTTCTATATTGGTGGAGTTTTGAGTTTCAGAGGTTTAAGGTTAAGAACAGCATTTTTATAGCAGTTTCCCCTTTCTACCTGTTAGAAATTTAGAATGTGCCTTCCAGCTTGGATGGATGTTGGCTACTTCATCTTTCAAAATTGGCAGAGTTCTGAGTTTCAGGGCTTTACAAAGGTACTGATTATCAAATCTGCTTTTTAATAATTAGCTTCAAAAGGAAATATCTTTTACAGAATATTTTGAAAACATTTTTTCTTTATTATAGAGTATTTTTTGTCTCTTTATACATTTATGTAGGTATACTGAAATTTAATTTGTGACTTTTACAAATGCCTTAATTAATCATAGTCACAAAATGCAAAATAGCAATATTCTAAAGTTAACATTCCATTGGAGGTGGGTGGTATTCATTAAGGTGTTCATAAAATTTTATGTTTTTCAGTACTATTTATGTAGTAGATACAGTAATTTATTTTTGTCATGGCTATTAGCCATATCTTGGGGTTTAACATCTGCTGACTGAGACTGTGGAATGCTCTTTAATTTCTAAGCCATAATTGCGTAGAATGAATAAAATATTTTATTTTAGATACATATTTTTGCGTGTTTCATTTTATTTTCATAAAATAATAATATTTTAAGATAGGCGATAAATTGTTAGAGAACCAGGGAAGAAATTGCCACCTCTCTGTCATAATTTGATAATTTTTCAGTGTATTTTAAGCAGTAACTTGCTGTTGATTTTAATACTTTTCCTCTCAACACAGCTGGTATCCTGCTATGATATCATGGCTATACTTTTTGATTTATTATTGTACAGAGTATATCATGCACGGTGTGCATAACCACTTTAAACAACAGTGAATAGACTTTGCTATTATGACACATTATATGTTACAGTGGACCTATGCTCATTAATCAGATTTTAGTGCGTATTTCCTAAGTTGATCATAATCCTTTTACTTTTGTAAGAATTTATTATTGCCAGGTTTCCTCAAATAACTAAAAGCTTGACTTTTTTCTCTGTTACAAGTTTTTCATGTTGTTGTTGTTTTCCTTTCCAACGAAGCTTGTATTTCCTAAGACTACTGTTATTTATAGGGAGCTATACCCCAAAATGCAATAGTACTTTCACTCTTAAATGTGAAGAAAAGAATTGATTCCAAAGTATGAACATATGAAATAATTTTATGACACAAAAGTATCTAAACAACATAAAAACAAGAAGATTATTCAATTGAGAGGGAATTGTAACTTCTGAGGTATAAAACTGACTTGCTGATTTTGTTTGACTTACTCAGTTTAAGCATTTTTTTTACTTAATTAAAACTATCATCATATACTTGAAATATGTGTTCTTTTCAATATCAGATTTTCTTTTCCTCTTTCAGTCTGTGATCAAAACGGGACGACTTTTAATCAGTCACGAGGCTCCCTTGACAGGTGGCTTTGCGTGCGAGATCAGCTCCACAGTTCAGGTAAGATGATTCATTGGCACTGGGTTTAACATTTGTGAAGTTGTACATGTGTGTTCTGGGAAGAAAAGAATTAGTGATTAGAGCATCTAAAAGTATACACTTTTTGGAATTGTACATTTTCCATTCTGTTTTCTTTTAATTAATGGTATAATTAAATCTAGTAAAGGAGATTTAAATGAATGAAAGCAAAGAAAACTTTGTGGGAAGTCATAAGTTGAAAATGAATAATAAACTTAACTTTGCTTGTGCTTGTTAGATGACCTGGAATACTCTTAAATTTCAATTTAATGGTTTTCTTAATAAAATCTAACGTTTATATGAAATGAATTGATTATACCATTGATATTAGATTTTCAAAGCTTTTATCTTCCAAATCTGAAGCTAGCAAAGTCCATACTATATGTTTAATGAATACTTTTTAAAATAATTTATTAATTTAATCAATAATCAAATCATGTTATTGGCAATGCTTTAGGAATGGTTTAAAAACTTACTTCTTTTTAAAGCTGTTCGCTTTAGATTCTACATACCAGGAGAAATCCATATACCTCTTTCTGCAGAATTTTTACTTGCAACTTTTTTCATATTTATATCATAGGTATGCATAATTTAAAGGACTTCTGTTTTTCCTAATATTTAAAATTAAATATGAATTATTTTAAATATAAAGTACATGCTTTTTAAAACCAGCATATCTTTGCAGTTTGCATTTTACTTTACTAGTCTTAAGAGGCTTTAATTCTTAAGACATATTAGTAGAGAATTTCTTTCAGAGTGGCTTGATAATTTGTCTTAAAATTTTAAATGAATAGCGATAAATTATTTTTAAACATCTAACCAGTAAAAAATGACTTTTACCAATGAAATATTTTAATTGTTAATTAAGAAAATTAAAAATATTTTAAATTAGGTGAAGTAAAATTTAAACATAAATAACACAAAACTAGATAAAATAGTGTTATTTTTTATGTTGTATACATTCACTGACAAAATTAAGAAAAGTAAGCATGTGCATATTTAATTGGTATCATTTAACTGCCATGAGTACCAGGTATTTAGTGTATATTTTATTGAGTAGCATAATGTATTATGTTTTTTAAAAAAATGAGAATTACAAGAATGAATCATTATAATACCAAAATGTTAATTTCAAGCCAGAGGCAAAACTGGAAAAAGAAACTAGATTTTCTGATGTCTAGTTAATGTGGTGTACTGAACCATTTAAAATTATAATGACTGTTGCTAATAGAAACTTTGACAACCCTGCTTCATTTTAGCCACTGACTGCTTATTGTCATACCAAAAGTTCATTTGCATATTATTATAAAAGGAAAAACAGTACAGTATAGTTATAACTCCTTTTGTGAAGTTTGCTTTCTCTAAGTATGCTTTTAAAATTTGATCTCTATAAATTATTGTTAGGCTGCAATTGAATATAACATGGTTTTTAGATGAAAACAGCATAGAAGGATGATCTAGTCTATGGTAGTGTCTTTTGGTTCTGAATAATACTATATGGACTCATATTTATAGAAAAATGTCTCTGAGGCCCCATGAATATATTAGTGAATCCTTGTTTGAGAAACACTTTAGTAAGAGTTAAACACAGACACTAAAAATAGATGACACCAAAATCATAAATATAATATCAAAATCAGATTCTAAATATACGTGATAATAATGGGTGGGAAAAGCTGTCAGTGGAATTATCCAGAATATAGGAATATTTAAATCGTAATATGAAGACAACAAAGCAAGGCATTTAGTTACACTGTCACACTCCCAAGAATGTGTTCATAGATCCTCACATGTCCACAGTCTGTAATTTGAGAAATACTGATCTGCGCTAACGGTATTCCACTTACTGTGTGTGTTCATCATCCAAAATGCCTGTTACTTACCCACTGTATAAAGACAGGGCGGATCTGGAACTTGCACAGGTGGCTTGAGTAGATGTTAAGTGTGTGCATCTGAATTCAAAGTTCACTGTTCCCCAAAGGGAAAATAGAAATTTTGCATTCTTTATAAAGTTCTGTTTTCCATGATAAAAATCATTGAACCAATGAACTACAAAGTGATTTAGGCAAAAATGTAAAATTTTGTAATAGAGGTCTGCATTTAACATTTTGGGGAGTTAGAATCTTGATTTATTAATATAAAGGTGAACTTGCAAATGTACACAGTTGTTTTTACTTAATTCAGATTTTATTTGCACAAATAGAGGGTGCAGAAAATGAGAATTAATAGAATTTAATGAACTTGGTATTCCCAAATGTTTGCCTTTTGTGCCTTTTATGTACCGATAAGGGATATTTTCAAAGTCTTTTTCATAGTAATGTTTACAGATAATTTTGAGTGATCTCAGTAAGATCTATGTGTCAGTAACTGTTTTATGCACATACTCCGTGCGATGCAGTGCAATGTACTGTATGCGGCATCGTCTCCATTGCTGGCCTATCCCATATTGTAAGTAAAATCTGTATCAAATTACTAGTACGTTAGGTTGTATAAACTGAAACCTTTTAGTGTGAGGTGCAGTTGCTTTCACCACTTGGAATGATTAATATTTCCGTATTTTTTGTTTGTTTGCTTGGTTGTATGTATGTTGCAAGGTTAAAAAAGGTAAAATAGAGTTAACATATTAAACATTAACTTTCTGGGAGAACAGGAAAAATGTATGCAAAGAAATTTTATTGTCATCTTGGAAAAGAATCTTGAAAATATGAATGAGTGATCTGTAAATCTGAGTTGTATTGATTACAGTATTGAGTTTTTCTCATTGTATCAGTGACTCTAGATTTCACATAAAGGTAAATAAAATATTTTGCTTTACAGGCATTATTTTGTAAAAGATATCTGGTATTTTTATAAAACCTCATACTTAAATTCTATGAAATTGGTTTTAGAACAATATTGTAAGAAAATGGTTAGTAATTTGTTTTATTAACTTCAAATCTAAGAACACTAAAAGCCTGAAATACTCTATTTTATTCAAATTTAAAATTATTAACCTTGTTAAAAATAAAATGTTGAAGAGTATTGTAGAGGACATCTTTTTGACTTTATATTTGTTATTTTTAGAGAGAAAAGTTACAGTGCTACCTAAAATTAAATATCAAATTAGTGAACATTTTTACTTTGTTATAGTACTATTGGCATTGCTATCAAAAGATTCCTTTTAGTCATACAGATAAAATAGGGAAAGAAAACATAGTCATAATTTATTTATATAACTTTAATTTACAGCAGATGGCTTTTGTATAAGACAAAGAGTTCGGTATCCAAATCTTAAGTTTCATCATGCCTGTTGCGTCTTCTCCATATACACTTTAAAAAATATATTGCTAACAGTAGTGTCAGGTGGTACTGAATACGAGTGATTAGACTATGTTATCTTGATTTTATTATATATATATAAATACATATTTTATATATATATATATACTAACATTTTTTAAAAAATAGTACATCAAATCTAAGAACTGCTTTGCATTTCTATTGAATTTAATTTGGAAATTATCCGAGAAGCAGGACAAGCGGAGGTTTGGTATATTTGTCCCGCTCTGGGAAAGATTTCTTGGTTGGTCATCCAAAACTTCACTGTCTCTTCCCATTTAATTTTACATTACCATCTGTTCTCACTTTGGTATAAGGAAACTTTTCCCTTTTTTCCTTTCACTTGACACTTCAAACGGTGCTTGAAACCATGTATTGTGCACACTGATTTGTAGAAACGTGCAAAGGCAGCAGAGTTTAGGTAATTCATTGACCTTTCTGTTGTGTAGGAATATCATTCATTTAGAAAACGACATAAATTAATTTTATGGTATGCTTGTATTTCTCATCTTTATATAACCACTGATTTTTTAAAGTTTTTCTTGTACGAAAAAGTGTAAGCTTCATCTCTTTAGTATTCATTCAAATTAATTTATGTATTTTAGCAAGCAGTGTTTAAAACAAGTATTATCTATTAAATGTTACAACCAAATAATTTGTGATGTTTTAACAACTTTAACATAATTGCTTTAATTGTTTTAGAGATCAACCTTTATTATTTCATATGTATGGTAAAATAAGCTTGTTTCTGATATAATTGTATGATAAAAAACCATTTTTTTTCTGGATTTAATGCTTAATGAGAGTGCCAAAGATTTTAGGGATTGTGGTTGACTTAAAGGTTAGAGGTTTTTCTTTTCTTTTCTTTTTTCTGTTTTCTTTTTTTTTTTTTTTTTTTTTTTTTTTTTTTTTTTTTTTTTTTTTTTTTTTTTTCTTTTAACACATGGAAGCAATAAATCTGCAATAAAGAGTCCAATTGGAGAGAATGGTAAGTTTCCATACCATTGTTTTATCCTCTCTGTGCGGTCTCTTTTCTGAGAATAAGAATTTAGAAAAGTGTGCATTCTTACATATATTTTTAAGGTAATCAGGTTCTGATAGTTTAAAAGGATTTTTATAGGGCCCACATGAATCATTGTGTGGAAAGTTTCATAACTTTCAATGAAAGAATTTTATTCTTCTCATTGTTTCATGTTAGAAAGGTTTACTCAAAGGAGTTTTTTTTCTTACACACTTATTACTACCAAATATATAAACATTGTGTTTAAGTACATCAATCTGAAAAAGAGAGGAAAACATCCTAAATGGTCTTGATTTTTACTACTCTGTAAAGCTTTTAACTAAGATTACCAAGTTGATCTCTTAAGAGAAATCCAGAAAAACTGTCAGAGTAGTAATATGATGAATACTTCATTGCCATTTTGTAATCTCAATTAAAAAAGAATCACTCATGGAAAACATTTGCCAGCAACCACAGTAAATTAATCAGGAGAAGTATGCTTTTGTGCTAGAAGATGGAGCCAGAGCATCAAAAAAGCAGTTTAGCTTAGCGTGTTCACATACAGGATGGCCTCTTTAAAATGCAGTTCTGGCCCGAAGCCTGTTAAGTATTCTGTAAACAACTTCTGTGGCCGCAGAGAGGTACCCAAGTCTGAGTGTCTTCGGGGATGAATTGTGGATGAGTTTGCTTCATGACTATGTGTGGTGAAACCTGCGGTAAACGCTCTTAGTTCTTTTCCCTGCCCTGGTCTCCTTCCAGGTCATCCGCTTTGTTTGTTAGTGTGAGTGTGACCAACTTTTCAGCATCAGTCCTCTCCTTCTGCTTTCCTTTTTTTCCTAGACAGTCTCAAACATCTGCACGGCTTCTGTAGAAAACTTCAGATTTGAGACCTTCAAATTTGACCTACTGTGCAACTTTTCATTCAAAATTTCAGTTTCTTGCTTATTTCAGTGGTGATAAAAATTTATATTTTAAAATCATTTCTATGGAAGGGTTGAAAGAAACACTAAGAATAGGTACAAATGAGCATGTCCATAGTTTTCAATTTATGGAAATCAACTTATCTCAAAATAATTTTATTTTTCCTCAGCTCTGTCTAGCCCTTTATAACTGTGTCTTTACATATCTTTTTTCTCATCTCTTGCCTCTCATCACATTATCATCCATTATTTTCTTAAAAGAAACATACAAACAACAGCAAGAACAACAATAAAAAAACACAAACACTCAAAAACTAATTTTGCTTATCCTCTGTTTGAGCAACAGTTGATCTTCTTTCCCCACAGCAGTAAGATCTCTGTTTCAGCATTCAAGATCCTGGTCTATCCAAACCGGTGTTTCCAATGTTATTTCTCATATTCTTTGTTGACTCTTAATATGCTGGTCGCATTGACTGCTGGGCCATTTCCTGAATGTAATGCATCCTTATAATTTATCTTTCTTAAATAGACTGAGCACAGCCTTAATATGAACGTTTGATCTAAAAGAATGTAGTTCTTATTTAGACAGTTCGAATTTAGTAGCAACAATAGATGATATACAGATAATTGTAGTATCGAACATGGTAGAATACAGTACCTAAAGCACTATAGGATTTTTAAATATTTGATCAATTAACCCAAATGTGGCAGCTAAGCTTCACTCTTGTACGAATATGCTCCTGGAAGTGAAAGTAGGTAAGCATTCTAAGGAGAAGGAACAATGTGAATAAGAGGACTTGTAAAGTATTTGCTCTTTTAGGGATCAAAGTGGTTTTGGTATTAGTACAGAGTAACTTGCAAAGCTGTAGCATGAAATAAGGATTGTTAGATAGGAATTAGAGACCAAAGAATCTCAGATGTATATATATATATATATATATATATATATATATATATATATATATGTTTTTTTTGGTCTTGGGAATCGAACTCATGACCTTGGGCTTACCAGGCAGGCTCTTGTCTCAGACATAATTTTAAGGAATTTGATTTTATGTGAATGACATAGATATGACAGAGTAAGCCAGCTCACATGGACATAAATGCCTATTTCCCCATATATTTAAAACATACCTTACAGAGTTCCCGACTAATAGGAAATAGTAGGAACTCAAAAAATAATATTATCATTACTTAAAGCAAAGAAGATTTTAAGCAGAATATTAATAAAGACAGATTTACAAGTCAGAAAAACCCTTTGGCAGTTGTGTTGAGAATACATTGGGAAGCAGTGAGACAGGAAGTAATGGGGATGCATTTTTAAAATTTGTGTAATCTAGGCAAGAGATTTGTAAGTCTTCTTCTTTTTTTTTTTTTTTTTGTTTTGTTTTGTTTTGTTTTGTCTTTTTGAGACAGGGTCTCACTATGCAGTTCAGGCTGGCCTTGGGCTCACTTTGTAGCCCAGGCTAGTCTCGAACTTGCAATGATCCTCCTGTGCTGGGATTACAGGAGTGTTCCACCATGCCTGGCCTGATTTGTAAATCATCTAAACCAAGGAGAGAAGGAAAAGGCTGGTGAGAAAGGTGAATTTTAGAAAAAGAGGATCTGAAAGCATGTCCTGTTAACTGAGTAGGTAGATGTGTGGCATTGACCATCGCAGATGAGGGGCAGACAGATTAATAAGGGGTGATGGGTCTTGGATAGTTTCTTTACCAACATGTGGTTTCATTAAGATAGGCAGTATCGTTGGAAAAGAGGGTTAAGTCCATCATTTTGTGGATGATGAGTTTTATAGATTTTTAGAATGTGAGATAGGGATGAAAATGTGTTTTAAGGACTCAGGGGTGACTAAGGCATAGGAAAAGGTTAAGGATTGAATATCTTCTGGTGATGATAGCTGTCATTAATACAGATATGATCTCATAGGAGAAGGTCTTAAGAAAGTTTCTTAAGATGCCACCTGGTATACCAACATTCAAAAGAAAAAGAGGAAACAGGGCTATGAAAAAAGGTTAGACAGAGTGGCTAAAGAGAAGGAAAAGAAAGAGTAGACTCTATGTGGAAAGTAGTGGGGTATTTACAATGGCCAGAAGTATTAAATGCTTCTAGAGTTTGTCACCTAAAGATTATACCTTGAATGTAGCAACTCAAAAACATTGATGACTTTGATGAAAGCAGAGGAGTGACTAAATTGGGAGACATTATACTTAGGATAGTGAATAAAGATTTAAATTGATAAATATAGGTGCTCTTTCAAGAAACTTAACTCTTAAGGAATGGAGAGGAATATAAGACAGTAGCTCCCTCTTACTTATGTTTTCTCTTTCCACAGTTCAGTCATCCAGCGTTAACTGTGATCTGAAGTGTGAAAGAGAAAGTTCCGGAAATAAACAATTTATAAGTTTTGAATTACAGGCCACTCTGAGTAGCTTGACAGAATGTCTCCTGGGATGGGCATCATGCTTTTGTCTGTGGGTCTATGCTATGTGCACTACTTTCCCTTTAGTCCATTATCTTGGTGTCCCAGTGTTTGTGTTTTACACAGCCAAAGGTCAAGACTAGTGGTGCTGGCAGTTTTATTACAGAGTATTGCTGTAACTGTCTTATATCAGTTCTTGCCAGTCTCTTCCTGTGCATAATTTATAAATCAAGCTTTCTCATGGATATGTATGTGTAGGAAAAAACATAGTGTGTTATGGTTTGGTACAGATTTAGAATGTATGTTGTCCAGATAAGGGGAGACTACTGTCATTAGAAATAGGCTCAATCTCTTAATGCTATTTGTGCACCAAAGAATGACTTTTTCTGAATTTTAAGTACTCTATAGCAGCCTCTTTAACTTTCTGTCCTCTTTACCTCCTCCTTTTCCCCTCTAGCACATCTTGTCAGATTTTTAGTGTTTCTCAAATATGCCCTTTTCCTTCTATTCCCTGAACAAACTAAGTGAATTTTTAAGAAGAAAAGTAAACCACAAAACCTGAAAGAAAAAAAAATTAGAAAAAAAAAACAGACAAGAAATTTTTAAACAAAATGAAAACAGGAACAGGTCCAATCATATCACCACAAACTGAGTGACAAATTAATATATTAATACAAAATAAAGAATTTTATTTGACTAAGACATTAACAATTCAAAAGAGAATGACAGTTGGGAACGTGTTAGAACACACGATAAAACAGTAACATATGTATTGCATTAAGCATTCTTGCATGTCCATGAGAAGATTAATGATCTTTTATTTTTAAAATAAAAATGTAGATTAATCAATTATGTATAAAAATGCTGTTTATTAAAATGATATATCAAGTTATTGCCCATTAGAGTGCTATCCTTTAAAAATAAATTATATTTGAAACTGAGAGATACAGGAAAAATGTAGAAATTGATTTATTTTCCCAGGTAATCAGTTTGGAAATGTATTTTAGAACTCTTCAATGTTTCTATTTCCTGACTTAGGAATTCTAGGAATGCTCACTTACATGCTACATACAAAAATGTGTTTTCTTCTTGTGCTGTTTATTTGCTAGAGAAATATTAGGAATAATATGTTAGGAATAGTACAGGAATATGTTTGTAAGTTATGGTTTATTTATATGATGAGTGCTGTGGGTTTATTAAATCATTAAAAGAATAGTTAACAACATGGTAAGATTTTTATAATTTAATGCTCAGTGAAAACACATACACAATCCTTCACTATTTTACTTGCTCAGTTTTATGAAAAGAAAACAAAAACCAAAATCCATATATACGTATGCCCGGACATACAGAAACTAGTAAAGTAAAATTTTTAGTGTTTAGTATTTTGATTCTAGTCATTTATTCATTTTATTTATATATATGTATATATATAGTGTTTTTATAAAAATTAAAAGCTTTATTATAATTAAATGTGGAACATGGTTTAGCATTCTAATTCCTCCTAGTTTTCAATAAAAATGCCATTTGCTCATAAAATTGATTTTTTTAAAAGTTTGTATTATTGGTACATGATTAATCAAGTTCATTTGAGTTTTTGGAATTATGATTCGTAGTGATGATAGTCACTTGCTCGGAATTATGACGTGAGATAGTTTTAATACCAGTGAAACCCCAGTGCGTAGATTCAGTTATTCTGCACATTAGTATCTGTCATATGCATGGCAGATACTTGATTCATTGCTCTCATTATAAAAGCGAACATCACATTATATTGGGGAATTCATGTTATTTAATTTTCCCGCATTACTACATCAGTGATATTGAGACTAGCGTTTTAGAGTGTAATTGATAGCAACATTGGATTTACTGCTTATTTTTCCTTCCATCTTTTGGTTTTAGCTTCATGACAAATTGCCATCATTCGTTTTGTAACCTTTCTGAATGTAAGCCAGTCAGAAAGAAAGATCATCCACATTTCATCCCACTGGGTAATGAAAAGAGTCCCAGTTTCTCTCATGTAATCCTTAGCGTTTTTCCAGTCAGAAACAGTCCTCCTTGAGCTCACAGGTGCATTCACACCACCGCCCAATTTCCTCTGCTTTGTGCCCGTGGGTAGCGTTTTGTTATGTCCTTTTGGTGATCTCCCAAGACCACTCCTGCCTGTCCCGCTTAAGACTGACAGATCTGCCAGTTGGATGGGAAAAATGAGCACTGCTGGAACATTTGTGTGGAAATGTGATTAACTGAAAGACAATAGCACTTGATCATGGATTGAAAGGATGAGGTAGACATTATTTAAAGGATTATGAGGCCCCTAAAGTAACCTCAGTTTTGAAACAGCACTTTCTTAGAAAGGCTCACCCAGATGCTTTATGTAAAGCATTCCCTGTCTGCCAGTCTTCCTCCATCACGTTACTCTGTCTTCTTCTCCTCAATCCTTGAAATGTCTTTTTAGCAGGTGTCTTTTTTATCACTTAGTGCCATTCTTCCCACAACAGAAGGCAAGCTTCCTGAGTTTGAGGACTGGGTCTGGGTTGCTCACTCCTCCAAACAATAAATAAATGAACTGTCTGCCTGCCAGCATCACTGTTGTTGACAATTCAAGGCAAGCGATATTTTTCCTGATTTATGTTGTACATAAATTCCTAGTGACAAATACTGCTAGATTGGAATGTTTCCTTTATGCGGAATCCCTCTGCAAGTTATTTCGGTTTTGTGTTTGTGAAGCACACTGCAGAGTCTGCCCCGATGGCGTGTGCTGCTGTCCCCTGCATTTCTATGTTGGGTTCCGTAAAATACTGTTTGTTTTGAATAAACTGGAGGAAATTTTTTCTTCTTGATTCTCTAGTGAGCCTAACAGAGACGTTTGTATTTACTTCTTTACCAGTCATCAAACATTTAAGTACTACAATAGATTCTCTGAAGAAGCGCATTCTTTTTATTTAAAAATGACAGGGATCTTTTTAATTTGGTACCTTTAAATAGTTTTTAATACCTGAAGTGCTATAGTTTCCATTCATTGCAGTCATCCTCGAAAATCTAATTGTATCCTCAAAAAATTATTATTGACTTAAAATATTTTAATGCCTTATTTAAAGTGAAATAATTTCATGTGTATATGATGTGCAATATATAAAATCTTGTCTTTCAGACTACAATAAGGTTTTCTAAAATTCTGTAACTGATGAACAGCAAAGAATGAATCCATGACCTGTTGAATACCCTTGGCCTCCTTGCACGTTTTAGGGCAAAATGAAGAATATTAAATTAGCCAGAAAGGGTTGGGCATATTTTGTATCAGTGTTGTGTTCATAGTAAGTAAAGGGCTGGGTGTGACCTTTGAAAATGGAACTGAGTATCAGTAAGTTTGTCATACTTCTTGTAGGCAGCAATGTTTATGATGTTGAAAGCTCATTTTATTTTGATAAGTTAGTATAATTAAATTTTGTAGATCAAATTAGTTTATCTTTTGTTGTAAGGGCCATCATCTCTTTTTCATGAATGAATTCTCACCAAAACATGGTTAAATTTAAAATAGATATTAAAATAGAGATTAACTACTGCTAATGAATTTTCTGCTCAATTTGAATTTAAACTCTTATGAAAATTGCGAGAAGTTATAATCAGTACTTACTGCAAAATAAGCAGTTGAAAAGGAATGGTAAAACCATCTGGTTAATAATTATTTTGTTTTTTCAGATCTGTCAATATTAATGTAAGTATTTAAGATGTCATTTTAATTTGCAGAAATGTCTGAATATTTGCATTTAATTGGGAAATGTTGAATGGTTGTTTTACTTTCAGTTAAGTTAAGGGATTTATTTTTACTTCTTGATCCATTTGAACTCATAGTTTTTCTGATTTTTATCCTTCAGAGGATTAGATAATGGTATTCCTTAAGTATTTGTATGTACCAGGTGACACAAATAGTCTATTTGTCTTTATCAAAATTAGTAATCAAAAGTTATAATAATTACATTTTAAGGGAGTTTAATTATTTCTTTATGTTTTGAAGAGCTCCTTGGGTGATTAACACTTCACAGTCTACATTTATTATTTTTGGTAGTAGTATTATTTTGCATTCTTAATAGGTACATTTCTGTATATCTTTTCTGGATCAATTTTAAATTCCTAGCTTCAAATATTGATTTATATAGTACATGTCTATAATACTGAATGTTTAAAGAACCAGTTACATGGTAATCTTCTTTTCCCTGAGATGGCTTGTACTTTTGAGGTTTTAATAAAATTTTTCTATTTTGTTCTGCAAGTCCTTATTTTTAATACCAGTGGCTAAGTCCAAATTAGCAGTTAGAGAAATTAAAAATTAGTTTTACATTTTTAGATCATTACCATGAATTTCTCTTGCCTCAGTACTGTGACAGTCAGTTTATGGTCTATTTTTTAACCATGTACTTATCTGGGTATGAATTTCTACCTAAATGTACATAGTAGACCATCTTATGTGTATTTTATGAACAATATGCCAACATTACATGATTCTATACATTTTATTAAAACCAGGTTTCACATGGCAGTTCCAAAAAACAGCTCAAGTACATTAAAGTAATGAAGTCCAGCACAAATGTTGATATAGTAGTCTTCTAATATGATGAAATGTTAAATTATATAGGCAGCTAATAACTTACTCAATAAATTGATGCAATATTCATTTTAATAAGACCCACATACTTTAAAAAAAATAGGATTTATGTATATGTTGAATTTTGGGAGCATGAGTAAAGCGAAGTCCTCCTGTTAGTGAACATACAACTTGGATACCTTTTCAGCCATTTGAATTACCACAGCCTTTTCTCTGTCCTTGCTTTCTGCCTACCTTATTTTTTTTATTAGTTTTTTTTCCCAATTTTGAGGAGAAAAACCAGAAAAATCAAGAAGCAAACAAAAATAGCAACAAAAGCAAAATGACAGTAACAACAACAGCAAAATATAATGGCAATATAGGATTTCAAAAGATGACAGGAATTTAACAGTGGTTGTTGTATGGCATATTGTTATCCTCAAAGTAATTGCTCAAGCTATGAGATACAGGCATGCAAGATTGATCAAACAGTATAATTTCTCTTTGAGCAGTTTTTTTTTTCCTTTTACTACATCTATTGAAACTTTTGGATCTTATTTACTCTTTCAGTTTTTTACACTATCAAGACAACACAATATTTATACATGCAAGTCTGATTTATTTCACTTGTGAGTGTAGTTTCTAGGTGCATCCATTTACCTATAAAAGTCTCGAGTTTATTGTTCTTTATAGCTGAGTAGTAGTCCATTATATAAAAATACCACATTTTTTATCCATTCCTCAGTTGATGGGCATTTGGGTTGTTTCCAAGATTTACCTATTACAAATTGTGCTGCTATAAACATGGGTGCACATATACTGCCATAGTATGATGCTTTCAATTATTCTGTGAAAATACCCAGAAGGGAAATAGCTGGGTCAAATGGAACCTCACATCTTCACAATAACATTTTTTTAAAAAATGAAATACTTAGAAATCAATCTAACAAAGGAAGTAAAAAGATCTATACAGTGAAAATTACAGTACTCTGAAAAAAATTGAAGAGGAATTCAGAAAATGGAAAGATATCCCTTGTTCATGGATAGGAAGAACTAATATTGTGAAAATGGCCATGCTTCCAAAACTGTTATACAGGTTTAGTACAATCCTGATCAAAATACAATTAGCATACCTCACAGATCTAGAGAAAACATTCCTAAAATTCATATGGAACCATGAGACCTAGAATAGCAAAGGCAATCCTGGGAAACAAAGGCAAGGCAGGAGGCATCACAATCCCAGACTTGAAATTATACTACAAAGCTGCTATAGTAAAATCAGTATAGTACTGGCAAAAAAACAGACCTGAGGATCAATGGAACAGAACAGAAGATACAGACACAACTACAAATACATTCAGCCACCTTACTTTTGACAAAGGAGCCAAACATGTTCACTAGAAGAAAGACAGCCTCTTTAATAAGTGATGTTGGAAAAACTGGTTCTCTACATGCCAAAGACTAAAACTAGACCCATGTCTATCACCATGCACTAAGCTAAAGTCAAAATGGATCAAGGATCTAAATATTGAAATAGAAACACTAAAATTTCTAGAAGACAAAATCGGTAGAAATCTTGAAGACATAGGGTTAGGCCGAGAGTTCATGAACAAAAACACCCCCAAATTACATGAAAAGAACTTAAGAGAATCAAGAAGGGATTAATAGGGAGTCTCACCTTATTAAAAAGTTTTTGCACATTGGAAGTAATCATGAGCAGAGTGAAAAGAAAACTCACAGTTTGGAAAAAGATTTTAGCCAACTGTCACTCAGACAAAGGACTTTTTTTCTAGAACGTATAAAGAATTGAAAAAAATCAGCCCCCCCCAAATTTAAAAACTGAATCCAGAAATGGGCATCTGAGATGAATACACACTTCTCAGATGAAGAAGTGCAAGTGGCGAATAAATATATGAAAAAGCGTTCAACGTCATTAGTCATTCAGGAAATGCAAGTTAGAACAACATTGAGATATCTCACTCCAGAAAGAATGGCTGACATCGAGAAATTAACCAGTAACAATTGCTGGTGGGACCTTGGAGAAAAAGGAACCCTTCTCCGTCCTTGGCGCAAGTGTAGACTGGCAAAACCACTGTGGAAATCAGTACTGAGATTCCTCAGAAAACTAGGATTAGAGGTTCTGCCTACCTTATTGTGTCCCTTCTTTTCTTTGTTTCTCTTTGACTTTCCTGATGGGTTCTCCGTCCCATCCCCAGAACATACGAATCATTGCAAAAAAAAAAAAAAAAAAAAAAAATTACAATTCTTCTTTCATCATGGGTAGATGAAACATTATTTTGGATGGTTTAGAGCTTATGAAAGCTTTCTCCATCCTTGTAGGCAAGAAATGGAAGTTTTCTCTGGTACTGGATGGAAATTAAAGAATGAAGTTGGACCCAGGGAAACGTCCACCCATGTAGTTGATCAAAGATGATACTCATTTCTCACAAATTATATGGTATTAAACACATAATCCCATTTTAAAAAGTTTTAAAGTCAGTCAGCTATCAATATGAGTGCTCTGTATATGTATAAGTTTGTGTATGCGAAGTGTGTGTGTTCACACAGTATGGGAGTTTGATTCTTCCTACATTGCCTTTTCACCCTAAGGAATGTATGAATTAACATTTGTCCTGATGATTTCACAAAGGGTATATTTGAATATGAATGAGATGTACAATCAATTTACTACAAGGATACTAGAATTAAAACTAAGTGAGGAGATCCTCCTCCAAGATGGCCACCGAGATGACACCGTGACAGGGAGGCTCCCTGAATATACCATCAAAATGCTGGAATATAAACTAATATAATAACAGAGAGAAGGAAAAAAGAGGGAGATGGGTCCTCTGGACCCAAGAAGAATCTAAAACGAGAACTGTAGCCCATGGAAAGAGTAAAAGAATGAAATAAAGGCAGAGACCT